>VZTB01010504.1:273471-308312 GCA_013397245.1 Thryothorus ludovicianus
AGGGGGTCAGACAGGGATGGACACAGGGGGTCAGACAGGGATGGACACAGGGGGTCAGACAGGGATGGACACAGGGGGTCAGGCAAGGACATAGAGATGAAGCAGGCAAGGCGCTGGTCAGGGACACAGGGAGGCAGGGCAGACACGAGGGTGAGCAAGAGCCAGCGAGGGCAGGAGAGCCAAAAGGGTGGTTGGGATCAGGGTAAAATGACTGACTCAAAAAGCCCCCAAAAAGACAGAAGCATAGGCTTCAAAAACCACCAAAAAGCAGGAGCCAAAGAAGTGCCAAGCCAAAGGCCCACACTGAAGAACCAAGTCTGAAAAACCCTGACGCTTGTGGCACAGTTATTTTCCATGCCCCTGTCTCCTCCCAAGGTCTGCCTGCTGGTAGGAGAGAGTGGGGCCAGTCCAGTGTCCCACTGCAGCCCACTGCTGGAGACCTTTGGCCATCGATTACAGCGTGTCCCTGCAGGGTTCAGTGTCTCTGGGGCTCTCCTGCTGCCTGCCTGTCCCACAGGATCCAGGCACAATCCCCCAGGGACAAAGCCCTGCTCCATCTCCTCGGTGCCTCCTGGACGTGGCCCCTGTGCAGCCCCTCTGCCCCAGGTGCCTCTGGAGCGGGGCTGAGACAAAGAAATCAACTCCTCACACCTCGGTGAAGCTGAGCACGGCTGATGGGGGTCCCTGAGCCCAGCCCAGCAGGGCACTCGGGTGTGTGGGGCTGGAATTCCCTGGCCTTGGCTGAGCTGCTCACGGATCCCCGTGCCCCATAAATTAACCATAATTACACAATAATGAGAGGGATGGCCTTTTCCATGACTCATCACTTCTGCACAGCTCGCTGCGCTCTGAGCAGCAGCGCTGCTCGCTGTATTAATGTAACATTAATTTATGATGATTAATACTGAAATATTATCAAATATTTTATGCTGTTTTATTATTCTGAAAAGCTTTGGGGAGAGCACTGTATGAATGTATAATTCAATCACGTGTAGATTATGGCATGATTAGTTTCTTGCAGTCAGCAATGCTTTGCTCAGTCATCTGAACTACTTTGGAGATAAATTTCTATTAAAAAATCCTTATTTTTATTCTAGATAACAACATTTTGATCTCATTAGCTTGGATCATTTTCTCTAAACTCAGCTAGACTCTAGTGTAGCAACAAAAAGCTCCTTTTTTATATCAATTAAAATATTTTGTCTTTTTGACCTGCCATATAATTAAGATCCTGTTTATTAAAGTTACTAGCATATTAGAACACTAATTGCATTACAAGCTTACTTTCTTATTTCTGAACTGTTTATGATTTAATTGCCTTGATTAAACTAATTTTCATGTGTCTGTGCAATTAACACATTAATTGAATTTATTTACACATGCAAATACTAATATATCACCCACTGTACTAGTAATGATTAAAAAAACCCCATCAATGCCCTAATTGAGTGAATTCTTCAGCGTGCATGTGCAATCTGATAACACTGCAATGTGGCTAGGAGTAATGGCACCTTTAAGAATGTGCCTGCCTGCAAGGAGCTGAAGCTTAAAGAGGGCAACATGTGCCATGGCTGTTGTGCCTAAAGGATCTTTCATTGCACTCAAGAATAACCTTGAGGAAGAGGAAAATCAGGTGATTTTACTATTTTAGCAATGAGATGCCTGATTATATTTGAATATTTTTGTTATTACCGTAGAGACTTGGCAGTAATAAAGCGTAATGGAAGATTGTGGAAAGTATCAGTGGATCAAAATTAGTAAAATGTGAAATGTCAAGGAAGCTTCTTGTGAGTTGTAATCCAAAGTCCAATGTTGTCAATACTTCTGTTCCACTGATTTCAAGTGATTTTAGTATCTGAAGGAGACAGAAGTCAGAAGAGCATTTTTTTCAGACCATTTAAAAAAAATGAAGGATTTTAGATCTTACTGCTACCTTCTAATTTGACAAACACAAATTCTGGCCCATAAAGAAAGATGTGATGCTACTTTGCAGTCCAGAGAACCCAAAAATTGGAGAAATGCATTCTGTTTAATCTCTTATCTCTTTTAAAAGCTTCAAAAATGCCTTCTCTTTCATGTTCCCTCTCTTTATTTATGTGTAAAGGCTTGCTCAAGTGGCTAAATTCCCTAAATAGCTACAAAGCTATTGTGATAAGAACAGGAAGTGCTTTTGACAATGTGTCATGTATCAAATATAGCCCGGTAAAGGCTTCAGGGTGCTCAGGATGCAGTTTCAATATATGATTTCATGCTTGTAGTGGTTTGTACTTTTATTTTAGCTTCCAGCTATGAGTTATAAAAAGAAGGGAAAATAGAAGTATTCCTTAAATGCATGTTTGCTTTAAAATTTTCTGTTTATTTTTAACAGTAGAAATGTTGTTTATGCATATAAGATCCACTTCTTAAAATAGTATCTTTAATTATGTATTGATAAATGTTTATTTATAAACACAGTTTACTAGTAAGTTGTTTTGAAAAAATCAAACAATATTTTTGTCTTCTAGGAACAAAAACTTTCTCCTGAAGGTACTCCAGTAAACATTTTCAGGGAAAAATTACACTTTAATCAGTTGCCAGTGATACCACTGTATAAATAGAGAACCAGTAGTCCTGTGTAAAGTGCAGGTCCATTAAAAACTGCTTAGAAAGAAGCAAAAAGTTATACACATTTCTCATGTTTTAGAATCTTTTTTTAAAAGGAAAAACTCTTGCCCAGGTACAGAGTTACCTTGAGACAAAAGAAAAATACCATTAACATATATTGGAAACAAAAGCAAACCTGGTGCACACGAGCTGAAGGTGATGTGTTTTAATAAACCAGTTTGACTTGGGTAATTCCTTTAGAATTTCTCTGGCTTTTTGTCTTCTGACAGTCTTAGTCTGTAAGAGTCAACGTGGTTCATAAATGTTGCTGTGTTCTACATGGCTGTGTTAGACTGTACCAGGAGTGCATTGGCAGGGGATTTATTTCAATGTGCCATCTCCAGCAGTGGAACTTAGTCTTTTGGAAAAGGAAGATTATTCTTAAGGTTTATTGCCAAGTATCTGAGCTATGAGCCTCAAAACTCAGATCTTGCCAGCAGTTCATCCTGCATGTGCCAATTCAATGTTAAATTTTCAGCTGAAGGTAGATCTGGTTTCACCTACTTTCAAACTCTTCTCTTAGGAGATCTGATTTGTGGGGATGCTGCATCAAGGAGCCCCCAGGGATGGACACAGAAAACCTGTGTAGGGATGCTTAGGAGAGATCTACTTTTATGTAGATACACCTAATGCTCACCTATGTTGGGTTCAGAGAAAGTGAAATAATGCATGAATTGATCAGCTAGTCCTTATCAAAGGCAGATGGAAGGGCACTGCCGTGTGGCTGAGTACAAGTCAAGATTAATCCTCAACATGGACTGTGTTAGCTGTGCTGTGGCATAGGCACAGTGGAACAGTGTTGGGAGGAACCACACTGACCAGGGAGCTCAGCTCCCTTCCAAAAACCTTGCTCTCTTTTTAACTGTGCCATTGAAGAGTTCTCATTTTCTGTGTAGGTATCCAGTCTATCACAGGCCTTCATTCCAGCTGCATCTTCTGGTCATAGGTTTTACGAGACAGGTATTGCATGGAGGAGATGAAACATCCAGTTTTGTTGCTGGTTAATTAGAGCTTTCTCATTCATGGGGGGGAGTAAAGCTCAACCTAGCTCTGAGTGTGTGCTTCTACCCTGAGATACTCATACTGCAGGGGAGCCTTTTCCAGCCTCTGAATTCAATTTACAGAAGGAAAAGTGCCAAATAAGAGCAAATGTTTTAATTATAAAGAAACACTTTTCTTAGGTAAGACAATTACTATGTTTGCAAAGGGAATTTAATGTGCTATCCAGTCTACCAGAGTTTTTAATGAATGCTCAGTCAGAAAAAACTGCATGAGGCAGCTGTAGTAGTATTTGCATATTTGCTCAGGATAATTGATAGAATTGTTCAATTAAATATTGTAAAAGACAGTAGCCTAATACACTCTGTGCAAGAAAAGTAAAACCATGAGATTCAATAATTTGTCTGATTGAACCTTTTGTATATTTAAGGACTCTGTTTCCATAGATGATGCATTTCTGGGTCATTTTAACTCAGTGGGTGGAAATGGGAAACTTCATCATGCACCATTCTGGAAAGGCTTTACTATAACTGCACTTCAACCAAAACTTTCATTCCCTAATCTTAACTCTAAATATAAACTCATATCTGGCTTCTCCTTCTCTGGAATAATATCCAAATGTGTTATTCAGCATAAAATCCATTCTACAGATCTTGATTTTACAGTCACATATGTTGGTGTGTATTGTATATGATATGTATATGAATATGCTAGCAATCAAAAAAACAACAGAAAACCTAGAAATCTAGAAAATAGCATTTCTGAACCATTACAACCATGTATTTTGTATCTAACCATTTTTCCATGGAGAAAAAAAGAATAATACATGCTTTGGTACATCCTTTGCAGTTGCCTAGTTTTCCTGAAACGACTTTAAAAGGAGAAGTGATTGATTCATGGGCCTTTAGTGAAGCTGACATGTGAAAAGAAGTGGGCTTACTGAAGTCATCAGAAAATTGGCTGGCCAAGTTTCTGCACTGCGTCATAGAGCAGTTGGCCCAGCATTACTGAAGGCTGAGGAACTAATGATGTACAAGTGAGGAAACATCTGTAGGATACAAGAGGAAGAGGTTTGAAACACTGATTCCAGTCAGTTATTTAAGTGGGGACAAAAGAACTTTAATTGAAATGCAAACAGTGTGTTTGAAATCCTTTTCTCAGGGTTTTCTCCAGGTAGCTTTATGTTACATTCCTTACAATGGATATTATTATTTACAAGCCTTAATTGAAATGTATTGTTAATGCAAGAATTATGTATAATATGTTGTAATAATAATTTCTAGTTGTAATCTAAATAGTCACTTCAATTGTCAGAGTTGTTTACTAACAACAAAGGGTTAATTTGATCTAGTAAATTATGTTTTATATGAGCCTTTCTTCCAAGATTCCCTGTATTTTCAAGAATAATAATTTGTTTATGATACGTAACACTTCTAGCCACAATATGGAATGTTGTGCTTATTTAGGACCACAAATCTGAGCCAAGTGACTTCTTGAACTGCATTTTGTCAGTCTGAAAAATCACTTGATTTCTTTATGACCATGTGGGCAGACAGCTTCTTGGTTGCCTAATTCTTCTGTTTGATTTTTTTTTCACTGCTGGTTTATGATGGTTGTTCCTGGTGGTGGGAGGTCATGGAGATACATGCCACCACACTGAGTGAGGGCTGACTATAAGTGTGACAGCAAAGGTTTGAAGTAAGAATCTAATTTAGATGCTCAGGTTGGGAGCATGAACATTCTGGAGCCTTGCAGAATTACTGCTTTTCTAAAGCACTTGAGCAGCATTCTTTGATATGCAGCTAATCCTTCCCCTTTCAGCATATAAATAATGGCTTCAAATAAAACACTGTAAATATGCCTGTCTCCTTTCCCACTTGGGGATTCGATTTTTTGGTGTTTTTGTTGGGGTTTTTTTGGCAGCAACTGGCTGCAAGCATTTCTTTAATCCTTGATCCTCTTTCTGGCTGCCTAGAGAAGATCTTGGGGACAGTCAGTTGCTGTGCAGATGGTTTCAGTGAGGTATGTGCTGGTTTTCCTGTCACTGATCACAGCCCCAGGCCTGCCTTGCACAGGTTAAGGCAGGTTGCTAAACAGTGGATGTCAGTCTTGGAGAAACACACAAAGTGAAGTTGGTGCAAATGGTGCTTCAGTTCAAATGAAGTCAGTACCTTAAATCAGACTTTTTAAAGTTGAAACAGATCTTGGACAATTTCCAATTTAGAGCCCAGTAAGGTGCATTGGAATCAGCATTAGGATGGAGATACTGTTTTATAGGACAAAGACAGCAACACTGTTTAATTTAGTTAGGATTAGGGATGCAGAATTCAGAGTGTTGTTGAATTCCAATACTGACTTTATGTCCAAGATTTTTCTGCGTTTATTGCAGCTTTTGTAACCAGCACTTTCTGATCCTGTTAACTAATACACACAAAACAAAATTGCTAGGCTATAATAGTTCCATTTCTCTCATTTTTCTGGGATCTCATTTTCTCATTTGTAATCCTTACCTTCCTAAAACTTAATCATCTCATATTTTTTCAAGAGGTATTTGAGAGTATGCAGAAAAAAAAGAAATTCACCTCTGGGGAGAGCTTTCAGTGCAACATGGTACCAGAGCACTATTCTTTGTGTCTTTCCACCTGGATTTTAATGGTTAGTTTTAACTTGTGAAGCCCTAAGATCTTCCAGTTGGTCTAAAGCTAATGGATGAAAATGAAGAACTTCACATCCAATTCCATACAACTGAAAAGTCCCTGACATGGGATCCTGTGATATTGCAAATCCAGTGATTTGACTCTGGGTTGTAACACAAACTAGTTCAGGGACAGGTGTGTGTCTTATTGCTAAGGCAATTACTGAAAGCCCAAGGTCAGCAACATGGATTATACCTTCTAGAACTTTTTTGTAGTTAAGATTTTATTTTTTAGATTTTTTTGCAAAAGAAATGGCATAGATAATATAACCAGGATTTTATCATACTATATCAGATTTCTTTTGGGATTCAAACTACTGTTCACTTGCCAAACGGGAATTCTTTGTGGAGTAAATGCTTTTTGGAGTGTCTGCTAAGATTTATGGACTGTTATTAAACAGGTATAGTATTGTATATTTAAAAGAAGAAATTAATGACGCAAATATTTTTTGCCAAAGAGATGAATTGCCTAATCTGGTGTATCTATCAGGATACAGGCACAAATTTTATTTGAAACAGAATTTTTTTATTAATAATACTATGTTGTGATTGTTTTTCTAAAGGTTATTTAGTTTTGAAGAAGGAATACATGCAATCTGAGTGATTTGACAAGTCCCTGGTACTATAAAAATTGTATTATTTAGTTCCTTTCCCAGGAGGAGGTTTTTCACATTTCAATGGTTTCTTAAAAGCTTATGGTGAGAGAGACTTCCTTCACTCTCTGCTAGGTCATCTCTCATTAGGACATGGAAATGTTATGTTTAATAATGTCACTAAGATGATTTTAAACATCTATGATATCCATCCTTTAAATTATTACTTTGGGGTGCAATTGGATGTGATGCTGTTTGATTTACAGCCATTGCAGCCTGCAAGTGACTGGACACATAAAGAATACAAAAATACAAGTTAATTTAAACATTCCAAGCTGAAGGATGTGCTTTTAGTATCCCTCCCATCTCTACAATATAGCAAACAGATCTTTCAGTATCTGGGCCAAAGAAGAGACCAGTGTAGTCCTAGGTGATTATGAATCATTTTGGGTTTTCTGTGACACTAAAATAGTGTCTAGTGATGAGACTGTTTCTTCTATTCTAGTGACCTCCAGCAGTAAAGGAAAACTGAAAAGGTTGTTGAGCAGTTCCTGTTTGGAGTACTGCAAAGCAGGTCTAAGGAAGTGTCTCTAGGAATACAATCTGCTCAGATTCTGAGGATTTGCAGTTAAATCTGAAGCTGTAGGGTAACATTTGAGAAAGGACTTAAATGGCTGCCAGTGGATTTTTAACTGCACAGGGGTCTGTCAGGGCTCTGGAGCCCTGGGTTGCCTGAGGCCTTGGGGACTGGAGAGGAAAAGAGAGAGCAAAGCTCTGAGACTGCTGCTTTTGAGGAACAGGCAGTGCATCTGTATCCCTCTTTAACCTGTGTGAAGAGAAGGCTGTGTGAAACAAATGGTGTTCTGGTGGAGCACTGACATAAAGCTCCTTAGTGCAGCAGTGACTTTAGCTGTGTGACAGTCACCCCACTGCAGCTCCTTCTGCATTTCCCAGCCTGTGATTCTCCTGACTTTGCCTGTAAAACCTTGTTGTCTAGCACACTGTACCAATTATATACAGTATTTCCCACAGCTTCTCAAGTGTTAGTGATCCTTAGATGGTCACTTTAGTGATGAAGTGAGGGGGCTGATTCAGAAATTACCATGGTACTCATTTTACAGTTATAATTTACATGCTGACCCAGTATGTTTAGTGTAGGGAACTGATCATGTCCCTTTCTCTGAAATCTGATACTTGGTGATTCTGCTTTTTGTGTGTAGTTGTGTTGTTCTGGACGGTTGGGTTGGATTTGGTTTGGGTTTTGTTTGGTTTCTGGTGTCTGCCATCATTCATTTACCAGTGCAGCATTTTAGGGAGCTAAAATCCAAGGAATGAGAGAGAGGGATCAGTGTTCAATGTCATGATAAAAGAGAAAGGGAACTATGCAAGAGAAAGTACATGGTAGCAAATTTGTGCTGCCATGATGATTTTCTGCCAAATCCACATGAATAAAAGAGCAAATGTGCACAAAAGTACCTTGGAAGACATGTCTAGTGGACTAAATGCTGACCATACTTATGCAGCCTGGGATTCTTATTTATTACTGGGAAAGGTTTTTTTGGTCAAGGTCTAAAAATGTATGGTCTTGAGCTTAAGGTGACACCTGTTAATAAGGACGGGCTGGAAGGAGAATTAGAGATGAAATGCAGACACTGGCAGGAAACTTTTCCCTCTGGTACCCTCTTTGAGTGATGAGTTTTGACAATTGTGAGGTCAGGCATAATATGCAGGTACAATTTCTATTTGACATTTAAATTAGACATCTATTAGCTCTTTAAATCTTCCTTATTTCAGTTCTTCTTACCGAAGTCTAGCTCCAAAGCTGCAAGCTGTGTCTGTTAACTCTTTTTTTAACCCTTTCAGACTATTCCTACACAAATCCAGGTAATAGGAAATGAAAAGTGACACCACGCACTTAGGGAGGTCAGAAACTTCTTGAAAATCTAAAATGAATGTGCAGCTCTGTGGTCTATTTTTTGTAAATAGTGAATATTGCCTTTTTGTTTTTAAGGGCAGTGTCTTGGCAGGCTTTTAAATTGTAGGAACAACTTTTGGAAGAAAAGGGAAGAGATGCAATTAGTTTGCAAATAGAAACATGATTATTGAAGCCACATCATCCTTTGATTTAGGACAATGCCAAAAGACATTTTAATGTATAGTTTTGTCCATTTTTGAACAATTAGGACTGTCAGCATGAGTGGTCAGCTGAATGTTTAGGTTAAACTGTATCTTTTTTAGATGTTCTCTTGGATTGCATTTGGAAATCTTCCTTTGGAATGACAATCACAGCCATTGACTGGATAGCTGAAGTGGCAGAACCTAATTATTGTTGAAATCCCTAATGGCTATACCTTCTTAAGATACATCACAAACAACTAAAGAAAGGATGGGGAGTGGATGGATTGGTACAAGAAAGTGTTGGTAATGGAGGGAATCTTTTTGTGAACAAGTGGATAAAGCAATTAGAGCCAGGGTTTCTGCTCAACAAATAGTCTCTGGAAAAGACAGGAGAAAACATGGCAAATGCATGTGTTTGGATTTCTGCCTCTAAAAGGAAATGTTCAGCAGTGAAATGGAAAAAAAATTGTACCTGGTCCTGTGCTGCCATTGGTCAAGTAGAGGCAGCTTCGTTAATTGATTCACTGTCAATTCTGACATGTGTATGTATATGAATATGTATTTTTGAGTGTATATATCCTTTTCTTCACATGTTACATATTGGGAAGTTAATGTTTATACTAATGAGAAACTTAACCTATTCTTATAATTTAACCTCAGTATAAAACAAATGACTTAATGTAGTATCCTGTAAGCTGAAATTCTGCCCTGGCACATGCCCAGAGTAACCTATTGATGTCTATTTGTGTCTCACAGGATATGTGCTGAGTTATCTGCAGGATTTCTGTGTCTGTAATCTCCAGATTTGAATTAACAGGTTAGAGCTTTATTTTGACCTTTTTTGACTTTTTTTTTTTTTCTGTACTCATTGACTTTTTTAGTGTCATTATAACACTTTTTCTAATGACAGTAAAATATCTGCTGGAGATGGGCTTAATGACCTGGAAGTAATTAGAAGAGTCTGCAAACAAAGATAACTGCCACATCACAAACAGAACTGATATTTTATTCACACAAGCTTCTAGCTACTGCAATAAATCTACATCAGCTACTGTACTCATTAAGTAAAGAGATAATTAAAACTTGAGAGAGTCTGGATAGACCACCTGGCAGAATAACACCTTTTATAAAGGGAGACAGGAAGCAGGTCTGCAAGTCTTGAGAAGGCTTTATTAAAATAATCAAATGCTGCTTGAAAGATGCCTGTACAACACCATTATTTTTGTGTGAATGGAATGCATATTATAGTGCAAAACTAGAGCAAAATAATCCAGTTCTGTCAAGTGCATCAGCTCTAGGCTTCACTCTATATGTCTTATGTTTAACTGCATGAGACTAAGTCTGTCTTTGATTGTTTGCTCTTCTGTGGTGGCTTTAAGTTATTCTTCTATTGACAGCTAAATGAGATAAGGGACAGTAAATTCTGATGTGACACTTTGAGTTGAGGTTTAGTAGAATATGAATGTAACGACCATATAAAAATCTAATTGCATGATTCTATTTTTGTTGAAATATCTCATTGTTTTTGATTTTTTTTAACCTCCTCAAGTAGTTATGTAGTGGATATGAACTGAGCTCTCTTCACATCATCAATAAAATCTGTTTTACTGCAGTTTTTCTTGATGTCAGGCTTCTGTTTTCAGTCTACATCTATGAGACAATCTGAAGAGGGAAACAGTGTCAAAAGATGAAAACAGCTAAAGCAGCCTGATTGATATTATGTCATACACCAGAAAGTCTTAAAACTATGTGTCAAGGGCTCAAGAATAGGCAGGTAAGAATACAGTCACTCAAAATGTTTTATCTTAAAAGTTTTAACTTTATCAGAAGGTGTGTTAAGTTTGTATCTAATCCATGTCAGCTCTCTGCTGCGTTTATCCCACTTGTCTAATAGCTTGTAGTTAGTTCAGCTCTGTCAGCAATTAAGGGGTAGGCACTGATTTTCATGTAGTGGGACACTTCACAAAAAGCCATTTGCTGGGACTTCCTCTCTTTAATGGCAAAGCCAAGTAGGAAATCAATCATGCTTTTCACTGGATCAGTAACCAGTGTAATGTGGGTTTTAGTATAAGAAACAGCATCAAAACCAAACTTTGTCAGTGTGTACCTCACTGTGACATGTTGCACAGCTCTAGAGGTGATAACAATTTAAGTTCCCTTTGAGCAGATAAGTCATGTCACAAATAGTTGGATAGGACTTGATTCTTCTAAAATGAGTTAGAGGTATGGGTTCTTCACTCTGATTTTCTTCATGTAATGTGTTTTAGAAATGGAAATGTAAATATTTTTTAAAAAATAAATTTTCCTGGAACAGCCTGTTTGGGATTTTGATCAGTAGGAGGCAAGAAGAATTTTTTGTTTGTTGGATTCTTTTGTTGGGGTGAGCTTAATACAAATGAAAGGAAGGAGATTAATAACAATTAGGACTGTAATCTCCTTCCAAAAAATCCTCCAGCCCACCCAAGCAGTGGCAGTGAAGAGAATTGTGTTGTTCCTTCACTGTCTGTCAGAGGCTCCTTTTCTGCTGGTGTTCCTATCAACTCTATTTAGGGCTGTCCAGATGATGTAACATGAACCTGTCAGTGATGACCAACAGTACAGAATTGATTTGATGATTTGATTTGGCGGAAATTGTATTTAATTCTCAGCTGCCTTTTAATTCTTTAGCTAGGAACAGCTCTGTCTATGCTGTATTTCACTGTTTTAGTGTCACTCAGCACTTGATCTTCAGGGAGAAAGGCACATGTTTAGTGCAGACAAAGAAGATAACCATTTCTAAGACCCACTTTATACTTTGCCTTGTTGTGGCTTTTTTAGCCATAGATAGTACCAAGTTAAGCCATTTCTTCTAAGAAAAAAAATTCCAAATGTAAACAGAGATAAACAGCAGGGTTTAATAACTTTTATCAGCCATGCCATGTGCATTCCTGGAAATACTTCCCTTTCTCTTAGTTAGCAATCAGTATTTCATTCTTTTATAGTTTGATCTTTAAGCCCTGATATCATCTAGGGTAACGCAAAAAGTTTTAAGGTAAATTACAAAAAGAAATCATTCTGAGAATAGACTCAAATTTTGTTTTGAAATGACTTGTTTTCTGTATTTAAGCCATTATCTCACTACTAGTAGTTAATGTTGCACCATCTCTTGTACCAGTCTACTCAGGGCACAGCAGCTCTGCTGACCAGGAGCTGGAGCTGCAGGAACGTGGTGAAGTTGAAGGTGTTCTCAGTGTATTGTCTAGAATTTCGTCTGCTCTGTTTAAAAACAAACAAAACCAAGTTCCTGCACAACAGCAGAACTGAAAGTACTGTAGTTTGTTTCTGAAATTGCTATGTTCCTGGTTAGGTTTGAATCTTCATTTAGAGCTGTGGATTGATCCTGTGTGTTCACTTACAGACTCGCTTTAGTATAAACAATCCAAACCCTTTTAAGTCAATGCAAACTAATTTTGCTCTGTGTGATCTTTGGGTTGGTGCACTTGCTTGTTATTAGTTTTGTGACTAACTTAAGCTATAAAAGCAACAAAAGGTTTTCTCTTATTCAGTGATACAGTCTGTGCAATACAAGCAAAATTGCAAACTCCATCTACTCCACTTTAAGATAAGGATGTGATGTCAATGTTTTAATCTATATTTACAGGCACATTTGTGCATCCATTTTCTTTACAACCTGCTGAGAAAGCAGGAATCTGTGCAGAATTAACTCTTTAGAAAAACACCCCACTTAGCTACAGGCTTAAACACTTTTCTCTAAAGTTGCTGGAGTTGATAGCAGAAAAGAAGTGTTGTATGCGAAATTGAAGAGAAAAAGCTGCATTAAAGAAATTAGTTCTTCAAGTTTAGAATTTAATCTCCAATGAGTACATGAAAGTGGGAAGATGCAGTAAAGCAGAAGAAATTTGCAGCAATTGTCTGCCAATAGTTCAGAAGATGCAGAACATATCAGTGAGAAGGGCTCTCTGCTTAAGCTCTGCTTCTGAAGCTGAGGAATCTATTAATCTACACTTTCTTTGATAAAGGGTTTTACTCTTGCAGAGCATTACACAAAGAGCAGTCAGCGTACCTGCATACTCCCAAAATACACCAGGGCTGGTGAAGGGAGGACAGTTGTGTGTTTATTTTTTTCTCTGGGTGTTCCGTGGGCTGCAGTTGCCTTTCGTGTACATTTGTGTTTCGTGGAGCTGTGGCTCCTGTCCCCAGCAGTACAGCAGCCTCTCCCTGGTGTGTGTGATGGGATTCCCTGGGTTTAAGCAGCTGATGTGATGGTCGTGTGCTCTGCCTCCCAAGCCTCAGACAGGCTCTTTGACACTGAACTCAGATCAAGTTTCTTAAAACCAGCACAAACAAGGGGAAAACATTTCGGACACATGCTGGCTTTAAGGGCCCTTTCTCATTTTTGATGAGGCAAGGTTTCTTTTATTAAGAGAATTCATTAGAATGGAAGTGACTCTTAAAAGAGTCTCTGGGACAGTGTAGAATTGGAGCCTGGATTGCAGGCTAGCCAGGACTGAGACTGGATGGTTCCTAAAGTGTAAGTGTGAGACAGGCTTTGATTCCTTACTTATCAGAACTAGCTAGCAGGCT
This sequence comes from Thryothorus ludovicianus, assembly GCA_013397245.1. Classification (NCBI taxonomy): domain Eukaryota; kingdom Metazoa; phylum Chordata; class Aves; order Passeriformes; family Certhiidae; genus Thryothorus; species Thryothorus ludovicianus. Next base: position 287,104 of record VZTB01010504.1, read on the forward strand.
CTCTGTTCTTCCCTGGGGAAGATAGCTCAGGTGATCTGGGTAAAGTAAAGCCTAAGATAAGCCTAGGTTAAGAATAAGCTTCCACAACAGCTAACGATGGACTTTTTATTGTGAAAATATTGATGGGTTTCATTGCTTTGGGCAATTGCTGCTTAGAGAGGATTTGAGTCTTTTAAAGGTATTCCTAAAAATAAAAATATCTAAGCTCATCAAAGTAAAACAGATTATCCTTTATATTATGTGTATTTAAGCAACATTTTTTCTTGTTATTGAACAAAATTTTTTATTCTTCCTGGTTCTGTGACTAAACACCTGTAGTTTGGCTATATGAATGGGAAACCTCCTGCCTCACTTCAGTAGTAGCAGGGGTAGGCCCTTAGGAGAAAGTCTGTGCACATGAAATGTATTCAGAGGCATGAACTTGCAGTGGTTCCAGATTACACAGACTATGATATAACCTAGTTCACTGTTGGTCCCATGCAAAAAGAATGTATGCTTTAAAAAAAAGGGTGCATTACCCATAGGTGCCATCTGAGAAAACCTACATGTCATGCAGATCCCTAAAATATCCTCCTGTGAACCTTCAATAGGTTGCTCTTTTGTGCTGCCCTGTCTCTTGTCTGAATACTTTTCGTGAGCTCTAATTAAGAAAAGCCACTGCAGAGGAGTCCAGATAGGAGACAGTGTATCTTGAAGCAGTGATACCCTTGCTGGTTGAACCAGGCAGTCCATTCAGCCTTACAGGAGGAAAACCCAAAATATTCCCATATTGGTCAGCCATTCAGTATTGCCTCGAGTTCAGCCAAATGCAGTTTTTTCTGAGTACTCAAAGAGGAGCTTTGGTAAGAAGCTGAGTGAGACTGGACAAGGAGACCAACCTACATGCCATGCAAGTCTCACACTTTTTTTCCCCCCTCTCTGGCTAGATCTCTCTGTGCCTGCAAGAGATCCTTAGCCAACACAAGCTTCAAAGGACTTCTGTGAAATTCTGGTAGGCTGAATAATAGCTTAAATGCCAATCTTTAATGGCACAGGAGAAGGTTGACAGACACATCTGCCATTTGTTCAAATAGTTTTCACATGCTTCTACTTTAATACACAATACCATCTGTTGAGCTTTTCTGCAAATGGAATTCTTTTCTTCAGTCTACCCACAAACTTAATTATGGATGTGAGGATTGTAGAGGGTACCTTTATAAATATACAACCAGCACTTCTGGAAAAAAAACATCTTCAGTTCTTGTTTGTGTGAATTATTTAACAGATGGCAGAAATGCATTTCCGATACCACCCCTGTCCCTGCTGTGGAGGAGAGCAGTGTTTACAGAGGGCTGGGCTTTGCTGTTGACAGCATACAGCACTCCTTGGCATGCTTAAATGTGATGGGGTCTGATCCACAACTCTTTCTTCTGATTATTTATTTGATATATAACCTATGCTAAAATGATTTGCAAAGGCAAGGGCCTTCATTATTTTAACGAGGGTTAAATTGCATCAAATGACTTGCAGGGTGCAGGGCCTTTTCTCAGAGAACTGCCAAGGATAAGGTGATGTAACAGTAACCTGTTGACCCTTCTAAATACTGAGACTGTGGAGATAGAATTGTTCAGTGAAACTCATGGAAATTAATATTAATGTGATTTTCAAAAACCTCGCAAAACCAACAAGATATGCCCAAGCTTTGATAAAATTCCTACTCTTCTCTTCTGAATAATTTTTGGCTTGCTGGATGAGTTCCTATAAATTTGCTTTCAGCTGAAGTGGTTAGAGTTTGAAGGGTTACTGAAGTATCCTATTTTTATTGCTACCATGCTTCCTCTTCTACCTGATCTAATCACTATTGTTTAAGCTCTAATCCAGCTATTATGCATCTGAGATTGACATGGGAGCTGAGAAGAAGAGAGCAACTGTCAAAACCAGCTGTCAGCATAGATAGGAAGAGTGTGAAATTGAAATAAAACTGGAATAGCCAGAGCATCTGTTCAAAGATTTTGGAGAATTTGACCAGTTGGCATCTACCCAGCCCCAGCTGAGTGACAGCATTTAATATCAGTCAGATGCCATTGTCTTTCATCTGTATGATTCATATAATGTCAGGTGCTGTACACTGGAGAAAAAAGCTTTAAAATTACAGAGGAGGATTTAAATCTGACAGCTGAGCCAACAGGTGATTGGAAATGACAGTAGTTGCTGTATTCTGAGGGCAAGAATGCTTGAGACAATATTTAACTTGGGCCTTTGTAGAGGCCACGGGTTTTATCTCTACTGTGATACATTTATCAATGGACAGGTAGATAAGGTTAGCAGATGTCCTGTACCAGTATATCATTGCTCAGTAACCTCTTCCTGGCACTGAGAGATGTCAGGCAAACAGGACATATTTTCTGAAAGAACTTGAAGTTTTCAAAACAGTCTGGAAAATGTAAAATGTTTGGGATTGTAGAGCTCAGCTATGAGAATGTTTGTAAGTCAAATTCACTTTTACCATTAGTTTGTGATATGCAGCCATTGATAGTAAAGAGCACCCAATTTACTCACCCATCAGCAGCAAGAGGTGTATGAAAGGCTTGGAGAAATTCTCATGAGGTTTTTGGTTCTTCATTTGGTCTCTTGGAGCCTTAGTTTGAGATTTGGGTCTAACCCTTTGTTAGTCCATCTGCAGCATTGTCTTTGATTGTCTATATTTCCTCTTGCTTATGTCTAAGATGATAATCCTTTTTTTACTGCATTTCTTCTCTTTCTATCTGGTCCTTTATTCTGTCCTTTTGGACATTTTCTATTATTTACTCAGTCTTTCCTCTCCTCCAGCACCAATTTATATACAAACATATTCTCTTTAAAAACATTTTATATTTTATGCTGTAGGTTCTTAATAGATAATTAGTCCACATCAATTCATTCTGTGCTTGGATATTGACCTTTATGAGAATTTTCCTCTCTTACCATCTCGTTTCACTTACTTATTCAAAAATTGCACAAAACAGCCTTAATATTAATAAGGAACAAGTGGCTTTGTCCATTTTGTCACTTGAATCAGCTGCAAGAAGTTAGAAGACAATTTTCATCAGTGTCAGCAAGCTCTGTTCCATTCTCCTTACTGGGTGGAAGGAGAGTGTTAAGCAAAATGCAAAATTTTGCTAAGGGGGAGCTTTGTGGAAATCTGTGTAAGCCATGAACCTTGACAAGTATAAACATTACCTGGAAATAGTTGAGCTTTGCAAGATTTGTCTGAATATTGGCCAGTTCTATGTCCTTTAGCATATGATTTTCCCCAGTTTGCATCTATCACTTTATTACAAGGACTAGCAAGAAAACCAAAAGATATTTGATATAAGCTATAGTATATATATTGTACTTCTAAGATATTCTTAAAGATATTTCTACCAGTTCTAATGCTTGCCCTCAAATCCACTACATCCTGGGCCTCAAGGATAATAAAGCACACATTTTTCATTCTTGGGTAAATGTGTTTTCTGCTTTAAATGATTTGTCAGAGGTCTTTTTTGGAAAACAAACTTTCTCCTTGGCAAAATGAGCGCCCATGCCTCATAGCTATTCTTGGGTATCAGGAAAGAATCTAGCTAGAATTAATCTGATTGACATCTTGCTGACAGACACATCAAAAGGGCTGGAAAGGATGTCATAATCTTTGGTTATGTAAATATCTGAATCAAGATTGCTCTGAGGCAAACTGCAGAGCAGATGATAATATAGCCTTTCTATACTACATCAACAATCATTTTGACAGATGAATTTGAATGCTAATATTTAATGAATAACGTTTTGGGAGGGAGGGTAGAAGATGTTGTCTGCAGTATGGAAACTTATCACCAAAATACATCTTCATGTTGGTAAACTATGAGCATTTTTCAGTTCTCTTTAGCAGTTTGTTAAGGAAATGCCAGTTTTTCTGTCACAGCTTCTTTTTTTCATAGCTGCATTTCTAGTTCTTTCCTGTTCAGAAATTGTACAAAAAGCAGAGAGGAGAGAAGCCTAAATCTGGAGTGTGACTTAGCAGTGTGGTGGCACTGCTGATGGCTGGATGAATCTGAAATCTTTATTGCTCTGCTGCTGGTTGGGGCATGGTTGTGAGGGCAATATTCACCTGCTGAAGGATGTCTTGTGTTATTTCACATCAGATCCTCAGCACCACCAGTCCTTCTCTTCATTGTAATTTTGTGATTGGTAAAAAAATCATTGGTGATTGCTCTTTTCATGCTGCAGTAATCTGAGAAATGAACACTTGAGGGGTCCTCAGAAGGGATTAGCTTTACTTTACTGGAAATAGGAGGACAATAAGCAGTGATCTTACCTGGTGGCCATCGAGGTGAAGCTTGGCCAAGATGAGGGAACTCTCTTGTGATGTTTTCTCTGTTTCACACTGGAGAAACATCTGTTTGTGGGCCCATTCTTGCTCCTGCAAGTTTCAGTGACACTGAGCACTGAGTGTCATTTCTGCCTGGGGTAGCTTCCAAGCCTTTCCTCTTGGTTGGGTCTCTGTGGGTTTCCCTGTGCCCATGGGACAGAATTGTGATAGAGTGTTTCTGTGGAAATCCTTTCATAGGAGGAGAAATCAAACCTGTTTCATTTCTCATTCCTCCCAGACATGCAACCTGAATTCAAAGTCAATTATAAATGGCCTTGCTAGAGAAGCTTGAGATAATTGAACAGTATGTAAATCCCACTGCATCAGCTTAAAACAAAACTTCTGAGAATTGTACAAATGGGAGTAGCAATTTGGAGTTGTTTGTATTTGCAGCCAAAAACATTATTTTCATTTATAAAATTGAGCTAAATAGTCACAACCCTTTCACCTCCTTGCTTTCCTTGATTCTCTTTCCAGACTTTACAGAAGAACAACTTTATGGGAGATAATATTTGTTGTGCATTGTCAGGACTGAAGATGTGACAACAGAAAAACCAGGCATTGTGATCTGATTACTCGTTTAATCCATAGATTTAAGAAAAGTGATATTTTTGTTCTACCATTCTATTTGCCAAAAATGTAGATATTCAACAGCTTTAAAGATTGCAAATTCTGTGAGTTACTGAATATCTGAGAAATCGTGCATCTTATTTGAGAATTTGTCAAGGCTGGCCTAGAAATGCCCTCAAAATCCCAAAATACAAACCGGGGACCTAGGCTGGAACAGGGTCTTACTCAAGCTGAGACAGAGAAGGAATGCTGTATCTGTATCAGAAGGATTGCTGAGCTGTGTGAAAAATGATGTTGCGGTTTAGAAGCATGATGTGGGATCCCTGGAAATAAATGTATGGTGAAGGAAGGAGCAGAGCAGGACGGACCTGGCAGGAATGGGGAGGAGCTTGCTTTAAACTACTTTTCTCTGGTTGTGTAGACTAAACTCCATCTAGCAGCCAAGGGTGCTTGGCCTGGTGTCAGGGAGGAGCTTCTCCTCAGCATCCTCTGAAAGGGCCTCCCGTGGCAGTGCTGCAGGACCAGGTGTCACAGCACTGGGACAGCTGAGCTGAGCTCCCCGAGAGCCCTCCTGCTGATCCAGACTGCAGTGCTGATGTGCTCACCTTCTGCTTCTAAAGGTCAAAGCTTTCTAGAGTCCTGCCTGAGGAGCTGAGCACCAGTCTGGGATGTGTCTGTCTGCTTGCATTTTTTTGGGGGTTTTTTTGTTTGTTTTTGTGAGGGTTTTTTTTTGTTGTTGTTGTTTTGTTTTTTTTTGTTTCTCTGTGGTAGTTGAGACATGATTTCACGTTAATTGAGTTGCCTCTAATGCTGATTGTGAACCACTTTCTAAGAACAGCCTGGAAGGTCTTCCAGTTCCTTCCAACTCTTCTGATTCTGCCATGGGGACTTAATGAATGATAAAGCATTTTAATAAGCCACTTGCAGCTGTGCATCTCTACTTAAGCTGTTAATGCTCATTCTTGATATCCAGGCTACTTACAAAGCTTATTTTTAGCCAGATGCTCTAGTGAGGTAAGTTCTTTTTATACTAAAATCTCAGCAGGAAAGAAAGGACATTAGGATTCCCCTATGCTGTATTCAGAATCTACTGGAATGCATAATTTTTATCTAGAGTACCATTACTTTTTATTTTCACAGATTTCTTTATGTAGCACTTCAGGTCCCAGATATGCTGAGGGGTAAAAGAAGTTAAACTTGCACTTTTGCATTTTGTTTTTGTCATCTGTTTCTTTCAGTTGTTGAAGCAGGTGACACCACTGGGACCTGAACAGACCAGGATAAATGATGGCTATTTACAAATAAGTGAAAGTGAGTGCTTACCTGTTAGGGAGATAAGTCACCTTGGATGCCATCTGTTGTTCTCAAAGGGACGTCTGCTATTTATTCCTATAGCAACTGCATTTTGTGCCTCTGAGAGCTCTTTAAAATCATATCAATAAAGCTGCTTTGTTTTGAATCTATAAAGCATCAGGGAGGTCATTGCCCTGATAATACTTTCTGCCTTTTAATGCTCATCCAGTCATCCTTTGAAACAACAAATGAAGTTGGATACCTTGCAGGGAATATTTTTGAGATAGGATTGGCATTTCTCCCCCCTGCCCCCCTAACTTTTAAATAAAAATTTTCGTTGATATCTCAAAATAGGTCATGGGAGATTTGTTAAAAATACACCTTTTCCCCTCAGTGCACTTTTGTTACTGCCTTTCTAACATACGTGTGTTTTGCTTGCAGGTCTAATGTTCATGCCCTCCAGCAGCAGGAACATGCAGAGAGAATGTCAAATCTCTTGCTGCCAAACAATAATGGAGATTTTCTTTAGCTCAGGAGAGAGGTCTTTGAGGATATGAATGTTTTCTCTTGAAGTCAAAGCAGGGGCAGATTTCAGAAAGAGGGGCTGCATCTGACACCAAAGCTGTGTTATTTTTAGATGTCAGTGTACATCCCACCTCTGTAATGATGATTTCCCTGAGGGGCTCTGAACCCATGCATCACTCCACTTTTGAACAAATGTAGTTTTACACAAGCCTGAGTTTTATGAAAACCTGCCTCTTTCTGCCACTTCCTTTCTGGCAGAAAAAGACAAGACCTCCTGCAAGCCCCCCGCCCTCCCTATCTTCTGCTTAGTAGGCCATGACAGTGTGTCAGTGGTCTGTCAGATCACTGGCAGAGTAATGAGCATGTGAAAAACTTTTAAAATGTTGGGACTGTCAGACTTGGTGCTCAGATTTATTCTGCTGGCATCTAATCTGAAATCAGAACACTGTATTCCACCAATACTGTTTAAGTGTTGCTGTGAGTTAATCAGAAGTTTCAGATACACATTGAATTGCTGTTTTTACAAGACTTGCCTGTGTGGGGGTTTACTTTGTTTTGTTGGTTTATTTTTTGTGATTTTTCTTGGTTTGATAGAAGTATGTATGGGCTGAACTGTTTTGATTGCTACAAAAAAATTCTTCTTTGAATTATTTAGGTCTATGCCTATGAATCAAACCACTTGACAACTTGTGGATATTTTTCAGGGGGGGACAACAAAGAACCAAATATTTTATATTTAGAAAAGGAAAGTGATGTCCAAGAAAATGTTTCAAACAGTGAAGTGCTGTTCTCTGTGTTATGTACAAAAAAACAAGGCCACAGTGCTAAATGCAGAGGGCAGAAAGGAGTTGTGCCTACCTGACCAAAGCCTGGATCATTAAAAAACCTTCTCCCCACTACCAGAACTCTGAATCTGAGGCACTTCTTTGAGGTGCTGAAGTTAAACCATTTGCTTTCTATTGGTCTCTTATGTGTCATCATTCTCTGTGGCCCTGTGCAGGGATCTGGGGGAAAGGAGCAGCTGTAGGTGTGGGACTGTGACATGGAGCCATCCCTGCTTCCCTGAGAAATGTGAAGGTTCTAGCTGAGAGAAAGAGTTTCAGGTACTGGAGGAAGGAGAGCAAAGAGGAAAAAGAATTCAATTGTCATACAGAAAACTGAAACTTTCAGTTTCAAGCTGCAGTCATTTAAATCTGTGTTCAAATATAACATGGCCACACTGCTATTGGTAATGCTGTCACTTCCACCTATTTAACTGAGCTGGTGTTTTTATATTTTACATTTGAAATGCTTTTTGGTTTTTTGCTTCCACTATTTTGTGAAAGATTTCTTTTGCTGAAGAAATTGAAAAGAATTTACTGGACTCACTGATTGTTCAAGACTGTGTTATAGTCCTGATTTCTGCAGGAGAGAGCTGCCTAAGTGTCTGAAAATACCATTTGGGTTATTCTTACATATCTAAGCAATGCTTGAAAGTATAATGCTTTCTCCATCTTATATTTGTCGTATATTTACTCTTAGTTACCACTGACAAAATTAAAGAAAGAAGCTAAAATTCCAATAGACTTTAGAATATATCTTCAGTCAGTCTTTGTCAACTAAATTCATCAACATCTATATGTGCTATAAAACCACTGTTAAGTATTGGATATCCAGCTGAGTATGGGTTTTATTTTAACGAACTACAGTGCATGTAAAATGAACAAGCAATTATTGTATATTCAGCTATTTCCTACTTAAATGGAAGTTGTTAAGCCTCTGGGAATAAAGCCTGGATACTTACATAGGCAATTATAAGATTGACAAGGTTTTGACATTTGCAGCAACTTTATGGAATTTGTTATGGTTTATTTCTTTAATCTGCTCTCTATATCTTTTTCCTTCTCCCCTCCTTGTAGCAATTGTGACTAATTACTTGTGCAGAATGCAGAATGAACAGTGAGCAAATTTATCTTCTTCAAACAGTCTCAAAAGTAATTTTTTTTTATCCTGTTGAAGCTGTTAGAGCAAAAGCTTGTGGGGGGGAAATGAGATGAAAAAATGTATCTGTCCTTTGCCTTTCCTTTGGGCTGTTTAATCATTAAAAGGGAAAGGGACATTGTTGTCACTCAGCCAGGGTGCCACGGCCATTCTAAAATCCCTTTGCAGGGATGGGAGATACAGCAGGGAGGGCTGGGAGCTGGTTCCTGGTGTTTTCTAGGTGTTCATCCTCTGGCAGATTTCTTCCCAGAAACAATACTAATGTTTGAGAGCAAGAGAAACCCGTTTTCATGCTGCTGTGTCTGACACTGAGCAGTTGTGGGATGTTTTGGAATCTTCTCTCTCTATCTTCTTAATTCATGTTCAAGTGTTACAAGATGAAACATCTGCCTTTTACTCATTTCCATTTCCAGGCTAAAATAAGCCACTGCTGTCTGGCTTTGCACCAGTCAGCAACTAAAGAGAACTGGAGATTCCGTTCTGAGCTGGTGCTCTGCTTTTGACTGTTGGGCATCCTCCGAAAATAATTTCAATAAATTATTGAAATATTGGGGAAAAACTATCCCGAGCTTTATCTCTGCCGAAGCTCTCGGTGCAGCCCATATGATGTGATGCTGCATTCCACCAGTTTGGTTCTAAATTCCTTTATTTTGCTCTCTCTTTAAATATATTTACTCCACAGAAGAGTGTGGCAAAATATGTTTTGCATTCATGAGTGCTTTGGCAGCATTTATTCCTTTCTGTCATGTACCTTTATGTGTTGATAAGCATTTAGTGGAGTCAATAGGTATAAAAAAACAATAGGAAGTTTTTGTTTCTTGTGCTTTGAAATGTACGTGGGTATTTCAGAAGAGAATGGCCACAACTGTAGCTCACTGCTTATTTTTGGGAAGGAGCTTTATAAAAAGAAGAGATTTTTATAGAGAGCTCTCTAAAAGAATGCCAGAAATCTTGGCAACCGTGTTGCATCCAGCATGTGCAGGAGTTTACTGTTCTGAAAAATGCAGTAGATACTTCTATGCTCTGTTTATTTTTTATTCTGTCTTTATCTTTATATAGAAGAATCATCTAACCAAAATCTATTAGTATTGAAAATAAAAAGATAAGATTGACCCAAGTCAGACTTTTAGCAAAGCAGAAAAGATGACGTTGCCTCACATAAATTGCCAGGAAGTATTGATGTGATCTCTTGCTAAGTCTTACATCTCATAGTCTTAGTTTCATTGAGAAGAAATCTCATTTATCCTAGTGCATAAGATGGAGGAAGAAAGAAGTTTTCAGTCTATTCTAGAACAGAATCTTGGCCCTGCATTGCTGTAGAGGCCTTTTTACAGGCACAGAAAGCCTTTAACTTGTTATTTCCCTTATCTGTGCTTTTATTTTTAAAATGGGGTAATCTCAAGGTGAGTTTTAAGTAATTTATTTGCAGTAAATCTACTATGCTGAAATGTTGATCTGAGTTGTGTCCCTAAATGTAAGGTGTGACACTGGAGATCTAAGTAATTGATTTTTTTATTAGCTTATTCAGCATAGTATATTATTTCTAGTTCTTTTGATTTGTAAAATGTCAAGTCAGTTAATAAGCACAGGTTTGAGGATGCAAGTAATCAATGGCTGCTGTATCTAACACTCCTTTCCAGATAACTTATTCTGTATTGCAACATGGATCCTTTAATCTTTCAAGAACCACCCTGAAAAGCTGGTGTGAATTTTGGGAAAGATTCAAGGGAGGTTTTGTTACCTGCTGCTTAAATAACTATTGAAGGCTTTTCTTAGTAGTGCTCCTGCATTTCTACAGGTGTAAATGCTCTTTCAAGTAATAGAGAACAATGCCTGAGAATATTTATACTAAAATAAGATATAAGGGACAAAGTCAAATGTCCTGCACTTCTTTTACAGTTCTAGCTCATGTAAGAAACTGTCTTGTAAGTTAAAACCCTAAGGAGAGAGTAATCTTAGCTTTTCTGTCAGTGATCTGTTCTTACCCATATTTTCATGGGCTGTTCCAGTGTTTTAAGATTTGAAGGAGGATTCTGCAGTCAGGAATTTTGTTAACCATGATTTTCCCCAGAGAAGACTTTCTTGTTTCAGTTCATCCTGGCAGATGTTCTGTTTCCTTGATAACTCAGAAGTGCTAATTCATAAGCTCATTTCTGAGCATTTAAACAGAAAACTTATATTGGTCTTCTGGTTGGCATAGTCCACAATGTTTTGAATAATTTATTTCACTGTTGTGCTTGCCTTGTTTCAGGTTAAACATCTTCCTTCTCTCTTTAAATATTTGGGTTATGAGGGCCTGTTCTTGTGGTGACAGTTCCACTGGATTCAAATGCAGGGGGTTTAACTACACTTATTAAAGGAAGAAATTAAAAGTGTGACTTGATCAAAGTGAAGCTCTTCTAAAAAACAAAAATCAAAACGAATTTCAAAGCAGCATTTAGTGTGGCCAAGAGTAAATTGATTTCCATGTTCAACTACCTAAATAGTAAATATAAAAATTATAAATCCTGTAAATATATTGCCTGGGAAAATTGTGCATTCACTGGAGGTTTCCACAAACCAGATTGGCATTTGTGTTGCTGCCTAATATTTGGATGTAAGTTCTCTGTCGTATCTGTCACCTCCACAACCACTTAGGTACTTTGCTGGCTGGCACAGGTGCAAATTATTCTAAATTAGCCAAACATCACTATTATTTAGATAAACCTAATTTGTACCTTGCACAGAATTCTGTGTTCCGAAGTGTGATTTTATGAGACAATTTCATGTATTTCTGGAATTTTAAAGAGATCATAAAATAGGTAGAAATTATATGCTGGCTTTAAGTTTTTCCACAGTGACTGATGTTTAAAAACCTTTCAGTACAAATTAGCATAAGCTTGTGTTTCAGAAGGGATGCTTTTGGAATACCATGTTTTTAGAAACATTTTTTGTGTTTGTGTAACCCAGATGTAACAAACTTGCTCCTATAGGTTTTTGTAGGTTTATATTAAATATCAATATCAATATTAACAGTAATTGGGAAAGAAAGTTGAGTGGGACTCAACTTGTAAAAAAGCTTCACTGAGGAGCAGTAGTTTTGAATCAGTTTAAAATCCAAGCCTTGTTTCTGAGAAAAGCTCTTCAGAAACAATCAGAAACACATCTCCTTGTATTGTTGGGGTTTTTCACATGAACATTGAATATCTGTAGTTGATTTGATGATAAGTACTAATATTGATGTGAGAAACCACCCACAGTTTCCTCTTCTCTGTTCTTTAGTAGCAATTATTGGATTTGGGATTATGACAAGTCATTGAAAAAGCCCTTCTGTCTTGAGCAACTGCAGCAGGGCTGTATTTCAGAGAGACAAGAACATGAAGGGACATAGTCTGATTGGTTTTGTCCTTGGGTCATAGACCAATTCTCATGGGATATTTTTCCTATATAAATTAATTTATTCTGGCCATTCAAAATTCCTGATGGTCCTTTCCGATATCTAAGGAAAAAAGTCACCTTCTATTTTTTCATACATGGAGGTCAACTTGAAAAATGGCAGAATAATCTGTTTTTACAACCCCAGATCTTACTGTCTGTAGGCAGAGGAACATTTCAGAGTCACATATTTTTGCTATCATTTATTGTCCCAGCACTGTGGCCGTTTTGCTTTTGTCTGAATGATCTGATTCGATCCAATCTGTTCTGTCTTCTTATATTGAGATTAACAAGCCATATCCCTTCAGGCATAGGCCAGATCTACGGCAGCAGAGCCCAAATGAACTTGAACACAGGGTCAATCAACTGCACAAAATGCATCACACAGTTATTCCAAGGCTCATGCTGTGTCTGTAATTGCCCCTTGTTCTGTCATTAGAGCTCCCCTACAAGTCATTATTTTCAGTCAGCAGAGCTGCAGGGAATGGTCAGCCTGATGGTTAGTGTAGTGCTTAAGAGATAATATAAATTTGTCCCAGAACAGAAATAAGGGGCAGGTATTCAGATTAAACCTTATAAAATGGCAAGTTTGTTAGTCCCTTTTTGACTCTGACTTAAAACAATGCCTAAATGTACCCACAAAGCTCCAGTAAGGCTGTGTATTCAATTGGCCTCTTGAAATGGTGATTTTCTTTCACTTAGTGTTTCCCAAAAAATACATAGAAACTGGGCAGCAATTGTGCCATTGAGGTTATGAAAATCTTATTGAAAAAACACTTAAGCCGTGGAAATACTGTTTTGGAAGTACTGCTCTGTCTTTTTTACACAAATCTTAAAATTACTCCTGTTGGGTAAGTGTGTTTGCATAAGTGCTTTTTCTACTCAGCCTGTACAAGGGTCCTGTGAGCAGGTGCTGGACAGGTCAATGACATTATATATGCAAAAGTTTTGATTTTTAAATAAAAATGCAAAGCAGATATTGAGTGAGGGAAGAGGACACGTGGACCAAGTACTCCAAAGCATTTGTGTGATTGAAGAATTCAAGAGCATGACACACAAGGTGTACATTTTCTTGTACATTCCCTTGTGTTCTGGTCACAGTCAGCAGAGATCCCTTCATGGAGGTGTTCAGAGAACGTCACTCATACAATTACAGAATCTTTTGGCTTTGAAAAGAGCTTTGAGATCACAAAGTCCAGCTGTTAACCCAGCAGTGCTGAGTCCACCACTAAAGCATGTCCCCGAGTACCACATCTGCACAGCTCCTCCAGGGATGGGGACTCTCCCACTGCCCTGGGCAGCCTGGGCCAGTCCCTGACAACCCTTGCAGAGAAAAAAAATGCCTAACATCCAATCTAAATCTCCCTGGTACAACTTGAGGCCGTTTCCTTATCATCTTCCTCTGTTGACTGTGGAAGAGAACCAGGGAATATGAAGTCTCCAAAGCTAAAGCTAGGCTGTGAAAGCCTCAGTTTCATTTTCTAAAGAAATTTAAAGACTCAACACAGAGACTGTGACTTTCAGGAATGATGGTCCTGTAGAAATTTGGAGAATTTGCAGATAAGAAGTGGAGATTTCTAAGTAAGTGAAGGACAGAGATATGTGACTAACAGGTCCATACATATTTCTAACACTGAAAATAAATTCACAAAATCACAATGACCACCAATTTTCCTCCAGAAGAATTTGGATAGAAGCTATAGACTTTTTGGCAAATTGCTAGTCCCCAGAATCCACACTTGGATGCAAGTGTCAGCCAATGATTGGTTCTTACTGTTGTGATCATAAAAGTGGACATTATTTGAATTATACTAAAGCTAGGCACAAGTTTTCAGACTGAAAATAATAACCTGGATTTGCTGGTGCTGCTGAACTTGATGATCTCTTTGCAATCTTACTCATAACAAATGGGTACATAGTTGTGACAAAGCCAAGTTTATGAAGAAAAGAAATCTTAGTTCTCCACATAATAAATACCATTTTTCATTGTTCTACAATAAATGATAAACCAACAAAATCCCAGCTGGAAAACTGAAATACAGGATGTCACTTCAACTGTTCTTTTTCTAGTGATTTCTTTGAGCACAGGGTTTTGTCCAGAAAACGTCATTAGTCCTGTATATTTGCAGGAAAAAATGCAGCTCATGTGCAGCTAGTAAAAAATAGGATTTGATTTATTGAGATTATAATCTGTAAAGATGGTCCTTGCTACACAGATCCTGATTCCAGGAGGATCTACAGGAGGCATGGAGGAAAACCAACACTCAGACTTGAAACAGAGCCCTAAAATGAAATAAGATGTGATTTGAATGCAGATTCATGATGACTTTCTCAGGCTGATTTTTGGAGTAGTATTACTTCATGCAGATGAAAATTCCCTGAGAAGGAGCTGGTTGTGTGCTAAGGACAGAAGCCCTTTAGAACAGAGCAGGGCTCATCACAAGGTCACCTGCAGTGTGGTTGAACAAGCCTTCAAAAAGGGTGGCTCATATCTGCCTAAAATATGAAATTATTTTAAAGCTGTGATATTTAAAAAATATATACAGTAATTTTTCTTAATTTGTTTCCCAGATTCTCTCTTACAGCAGGTATAAGAAGCCCACTTATTAAATGAAATCAGAAAGTCATGAGTATAGGAAGAGAAGTTGTTAAAAAAGCAGGCCAAATATTTTACATATATATGAAGGGGTTGTGAGCATCATGACTGGTGGGGTTTCCCCACAGTGATATTTTTATGGTACCTCGGGTACAAAACAATTTTTGTGTGTAATATGTAGATGTAAAAAGCTGACTATTCTTAGCACACATTCAACAAATGTTATTCTATCTCCAGGCTTTGAAAACCAAACAATCAAAGAAAAAGGCAAATA
Organism: Thryothorus ludovicianus; assembly: GCA_013397245.1. Lineage (NCBI taxonomy): Eukaryota > Metazoa > Chordata > Aves > Passeriformes > Certhiidae > Thryothorus > Thryothorus ludovicianus. Next base: position 302,122 of record VZTB01010504.1, read on the forward strand.
TTTGTACCCTGGTATCATTTTTGTATGAAGCCTCAAAGTAAGCTAAGGCTCCTGGCAGCTTATTTTAGACTGGTAGCTGAACAGCTAATTCTGCACAATTTATAGGATTCTGTAATTGTTACAAAATTTATCCATAAAAAACTCATGAGGGGAAATGGAAATTATCTGTGATGTATTAACTACTTTTGCAATCATAATGCATGAGAAAATCATGTTTGACTGGGATAGAAAAAAAGAAATAAAAAACCTTGGCATACGGTGTTTCTACTTCTTGCTGTGATGGATCCTTATTCATAAATATATCAAATTCCTTTGAAGAGTTGGGAATCCAGCATTATGATTATATTTTTCATTAAATTTTTTGAATTGTGATGAGAACTTAATTAAATGTCTTGTGGAAACCCATAAAAATATAGATCTATTTTAGAGCTGAGTCCATTTTTAATGACTTAAAATGTTACAAAATCTCTGCCTCCTTGCACCCACTGGGTTGCTGATCCTATTCTTGTGTAACAATTTATATTTCAGAAATAGAACATATTAACATTATAAAGTGTAATGAATAACACAGGAGTCTAAAATATTTCTTACTCTTTTTTCTGAACTCTTTTATTTTAGACATCCTGTGCATGGGGGCAGTGAAGGTTTTCTCACCCAAACCTGACTCTTAGAGAGAAATTCTACTGAAAGCATCCTGTATGAAATAGAATGACAGAGTTTAGGACCCATGCTCAGCTAAATTTCACTCCCTACTTTTCATATTTTACATCACAACAATAACTCATCTGAACTCATGCCATGTTGTAATCTTTATGGATTACTTCATTGTCTTCTTAAGTATTCAGACTGGGCATCATGCACCTCATATGAAAGCATTGTTCAGAAATCTGAGTACACAGGTGTCACCAGGTGTTCAGTCAAAAGAAAGGGTTCACTGCTATAAAGGGGCAAATTTGTGCCTCACTGCACTGTAAACTCCAAATTGGCAGCATAGCACTTGATGCCAAGACAGATTTCCTGCATTCAGGTGGTCTCATTTCAGGGATTATTAGAAGACTGGAAAGCCTGTATTTAATTAACAGACAGTTGAGCAGCTCAGGCTGTGGATATTGAGGGTGGAACTGGCTTTCCAACCCAAAAAGCAGAGATCTATGTCGGATTTTCTGACACCGGTCCCCTTGGAGTTTGCAAAATTGTCAGTTGCAGGAGAGACTATGAATTAAGTTTATAGAGTCATGGCATTATAGAAGCATCAAAATGATCAAGATGAGGCAGAATTGTCTTCCTCCACATGAGTTTCACCTCTGTCATTAAAGACCACAGGAAAGACAAGAAAAAGACAAAAGAGGGAATGGATTATGGAATTTAAAAAAAAAGAAAATGAGGATAAACCTAAGACACAGCATAGCCTGTAGGAAAACTACACACTGACATTTTGTGAAGTGCTTATAATATTTTGAGATGCGATGAATTAATGGGTGACAGGCTCTGCTGCTGGAAGAAAAGAAAAATGAGGCTCTTACAGGCTTGAGTTTTCCATGATCAATTGAATCTAAAAGACACTGTGTTACTGGGAAGACCATAAAAAGTGGTTTTATCTGTGCATTTTGGATACTTATTTTGCCTGCCTGGCTCTGCAGACAAAAGCTGCATATTTTGATATGTAAGTGAAGTCTTCTCCGTGTCATGTTATTTTTTTTAAAGAGAGATTGAATAGTGCACGTGTCAAGAACGGAGAATCCTCTGCATTTTCTTTCAAGCCTTTGTGTACATGATGAGCTAGAATAACCTCCCTGAACTGAATTATCCTTCCATACTATGGTTCAGCGAATATCATTATATTTCAGCACAGCTTGAGTGATTTTTAATGCCAAAAACATCAGCAAGAAATACAAATGTTACAAAAATATTGAAACAATACCATAAAAAAACTCTGGGATCATAAATACTTTACTTTGCAAGGTCTGGAAGGTCAACATAGCTATAGTGTGGAAAATTAAAATGCTCTCTCTGTGAATGCCTTTGGATAAAAAAAAAAAAAGTGTTTCAGCCTAGAAATGCAGAATTCCTATCTGAAGCTGGTTAAAAATAAAAGCTATGCTTTTTTTCTGATAATAGAATTTGATGAAATTAATTAATCTGTTTTGGTTTGTTTTTTTAATTTTATCTGCGTATTCTTAAATGCAATAATTAAATCAGCATTAGAGAAGGTAGAAAATCAGTGAGAGCTTTCATGCCAGTGTTGCACTGCACCAGGTAATGTAAGATTTTGACAGAATGAAATCAAATGTGTACAGGCAATAAGTGATGCTTTTGACAAGCCCTGAATTTGGAAAGCTTTCCCTTTGCAGGCAGGTGCTCTGTCAGTGCACAGCCAGTCTGTCACAATGCACAGGATCACAGGGATGGGGAGAGCAGAGCAAAGCAGTTCTGCTGCTGATAGCTGCGGTGGAATTGAACAATTAATATTTTTACACAATCCTACCTGTTCTCAGTTACTACTTTTCAGCTGGAAACTTGTCTTTGTCCATTAGTCTGAAGTCAGCAGTTGTTCTCTCCCTTGGAGGTTTTGCTTGGTTTCAGTGTTCCAGTACAGACATTCCCACCCGATCTGCAGGCCCCTTTTCAAGAATCACTGTAAGTTTCTGGAAGTGCAACTTAATAGAGTTCAGTGGCAAGGTTCACTCTCTTTCTTAGTGCACAGATGAATCATACATAGGAAAATAGGATTAGAATCAATTTTTAATTGTTTGCATGGATACAGGCTGAAAAAGAGTAAGGGTGCAAAGGATATGGATAAAAAATGTAAGGATTCAAAAGGATTTAGCAGCACTTACTCATTGAATAATTTAATATTTAATAGCTGATTTAATAGTATTTGCTACAATTATAGCTGTGACTTAATTGTAGATCCATGATAACAGTATTCATACCCTAATCAATTCACACAGACACACACAGAGACATGAACATCTTTATCCGTGTGTAAAGGTACCCCTCAGAAATTCCCCTTGGATTCAGTGAAATACTCATGCCAAATCCCTTAGTGCCTCTCAGCAGGCGTGGGTTGCACCTCAGTGTGTGTGTGGGGAGGGTACCAGCTACAATCTGTTTTTTCAATTGACCTCCTAACAATGGGACCATTTCACTTGGGCTGTGAGTCAGGTGAAATAATTATCAAAGTTAACAATATTATTTTCCATCTCCTGACAACACTGTGTGTTCGGTTTTCTAAGAACATCATATTACAGTGTCTTAAAAATTTCCCTCCTGCATGTTTTCTGCTTAGACATCCAAAGGAAGAGCTATGAGAGGGATACATGAGCAAGCCTCTTAATACAACATATTGAGATGTACATATATGCTGTATCTCAGAAGAGCAGCTAATGAACCTTTCTGCTTCAGAAATAGCCATCTTTATTTGCAGAACTATAAAAGACAACAGATTGATTTTAACTGTTTATTCTAAGTGGATGTTTTTAATGCCAAGATGCCTTCATTCAGTCTCTGACTCGGTTCATCGTCTGCAAGCCCTGGTGTCCCTGCAGTCACTGCAGCAGCTTTCTGCAGTAATTCTCACAGTGATGTGGGTAACAAGGCGTGGTTTGATCTGCCCTGAGGCTGCAGGAGATGAGAAGGTGCAGCCATAGTCTTGTTCTCCGTGCTGACCTCTATAAAAGCTGACAGCAGGATGTTGGAAAGAGAGCAGTGGTGTTACTGGCACTAAGCAAAGTGCTGTGCTGGTGGTGTGGTAGAGACACAGACAGGAGATGCAGCCATAAGAAGCCTCAGTAACGTGCTTGTACCTCATTCTTCACCCTGATTTAAACACCATCAGTATTTTTTTCTAATCTTACATTTCAGTAACAACAGAAAAAAACCCATAGTTCTGGGTAAAAATTACCACGAATCATACTTTGTGAATTTGGCTGAAGTCTGAGCCTTCTATAATGCTGTCTGACCTTGTAGACAAGTAAATGATTTAAAAATAGCATGCAGGTGTACAATCATTTACCAAATTTTTTTTCTCCCCTTTTTATTGCCTGGAAAATAAATGCAAGTCAATTGCTTCCTGAATAGAAACTGCATTAAAGGGAATTTGAAATGAAAGAGGTCTTTAAAGCCGCAGAATGATCCTTTCTTTTTGCCATAACGTCTTCATAGTAGCACATTTTGCAAACACTGGAAACCTTCTTGGCCTTTTAAACTAAGAACTGTAGGCAAACAGCTGATACTGTAAAATGAAGCAGAGTTTAACTTCTTCTGTAGTTGCTTCTATTCTGGGTAATTATGCCATCAGTGGGAATAGCATTTGCTGCCGCTGAAAGTGGAAAAAGCCAAAGGTGCTGCCTGGGTCTGTAAGCTGCATATGCTGCAGAAGGCAGCACACTTCTCCCAGGTACCCTGTGTCCTGTGGCAGGACGGACAGGCACATTACACCAAGTCAGCTGGCTCATAAATTGCTGCAATTTGTGAAGTTGTTCTGCCAGGAGAACTTAAGTACAGTTTTCCCTTCCTGCTCAGATAAAAATTAAATCTCTGATTTGCAAAATAGAGCTGTTGGTCATTTCTAAGTACACTGTGACAACTGTTCAGGTTGCAATAATTGGCTTTTAAAAGAATTCACTTTCTGTCCTCTTGGGCTCATATCAGAGAATTTGCTGCTTACCAGCTGTATGGTGAAATTATTGCACCAGCTGGTATATGTTTCTTTGTACCATATAAAATTAATTATCAGTTTTTTTAGATCTTGGAAGGACACAAGTAATTACTTTGCATTTCAACCTTGTGAAACCTGGTAGGTTTCATTAGGGAAATCCTGCATTTTTTCCAAATCCCATATGAAATCGATATGCATAATTATTTTAAAATGCCATGATGCTTATGCAAATAAGAGCTCTACATGGACAACAGTGATTTTGTTTTTCTTGGCTTAAGATACAACAAGCCCTCCAAGGGGTTGAAAGCCATTGACTTCTGGTCATTACTAATTTAATAAGCAGCCCTCACAGCTCCTGCAGATACAAAGGAATCTGACTTTACACGTGTAATATGCAGTGTGCGGAAAATACTTAGTGCTGTTCTCTTTGAAACCTAGAGGACAGTTATTAAAGTTTTATGGCTCAAATTAAAATTTAAGATTAAAATACAAGATCAAAAGAATCAATTTTTCCCCTCAATGCTATTAGGAATAAGCCTTTTTGAATAGAGGGGCTCAATTGGCTTAAATGCCATGTCCTCCTCCCTCTCCAGAGACCTCTATTAGAAATAATCACAGCTTACTACAAGAATGTAACTTTTGGGGGTTTTTTTTATAATTTTTTTAAAGAAAAGAACAAGCTTTTATTACTTTTTAATGTATTATGCTATTGTACAGTCATGAAGTGTAAGTGCTGCATGGGAACCACAGTGAAAGTTCTTGAAGGAGCAGTTTGCCTCGTGAGCAGGAGGGAAATCTGCAGTTGTGGAACTGTTAAAAGAGGATGCCAGAGGATTTGCTTCTTTGTCAAAGCAAAGGGGAGCAAGAGGAGGCTCATGCTGTAGCTCGGTCTGATTAATAACTATCAGAGTGCCCATTTTTCTCAGGCTTCATGCCATTAATATGTCTCCCAGTGTCAAATCCGCTGGCCATTTCTCTTGTAAGACACTTTAATAATAAACTGCAAAATCAATGGCACACAGAAGCAACCTTATAAGGAGAAAGTGCCCTGCTATATCTTAACTTGAAACACAAAGTCACAAATCTCCTTTCTGGTTTATGTATTACTTTTCTGAGGCTTTACCATGGTGCTGTACCCTCTGTAGCTCAGTTCTAAGGACCTGTTTTTGCTGTTCCTGAGCAGCTGTTTGTCACTGGGAGGCACACTGAAGTCACAGGAAATTCTGTGATACAGATCACAAAATAGGTGGCAGTGTTACTTCATTTCATCGTGGAACTGGCCCGGAATTGTCCTGATCACTAGAAGTGCTGCTGACTTCAGCAGGATTTGGTTAAATCCCCACAGGCACAGCTCTCGTGGGAGGCTGTTGGAACAGTGTGAGTGACACTGAACTCTGTGCTGCTTGCATTGACTTCAGCAGCTGTGCCCTGAGCTGGGGAACAGACTCAAGCTAGAATAAGCTTAGGGGGTCTCCCAATCATGAAAAAAATTGTCTATCTATCTCTCTCTCTCTCTCTCTCTCTCTCTCTC
>VZTB01010504.1:308810-332847 GCA_013397245.1 Thryothorus ludovicianus
TCTCTCTCTCTCTCTCTCTCTCTCTATCTATCTCTCTCTCTCTCTCTATCTATCTCTATCATCTATCTATATCTATATCTATCTATCTCTATATCTCTATATCTATCTATCATCTATCTCTGTAAAATCACTAGCAAACACTAGCAAAGCAAAACCTCACCAAGCTCTGCCAGTCAATAGATAGTTGTTCACCTATTTTTATGCAAAATGTGCACGTGATTCTTGTTTTTTCCCCATAACTGTAGACTGAAACATGATTTGAATATTTTTAAAACTGCAGAAATTATGGGATTGATATCATGTAAAGAAAAACAGTTTTCACTAAACTGATCAACCAGGATTAAGTCTTTTTCTTTCATTTATAAACCTTCAAATCCTAAGGCAATAGAAAATTAAGCTCCTTTTATTTCACTGAGGAGCTTAAGATGACTGGATGACCAGCATGAAATGCACAGTAGCATTAATTGAACAAATACAGAACTGGATTACTCCAAATCTGCAGAGAACCACAGAATAAAGGGCATTTTGAAGGATTCAGTGGCAAATTCCCCTTATTGGCAAGTGTTTGTTATAATATTGAAAGAAAAGCACTGCATGAAAACCATAAGCTACAAAATTCATTAAGAAAGATCCTTTTAAAATGAGGCCTAGGAGACTCAATCTTATCACAGAAGCCAAAACATGGCCATCTGTGGCTACAAGTTTTTCAGACTTGTGTGTTATTGAAGCTAAATAGATGAGGAGACTGACCATGCCAAAATGGAGATAGAGGAAATAAAAGGGACAAATAGGAGAGAAAAAAACTCTAGATACATGGTAAGCAAGGATTGACTAGAGAAAAATCTGGGGACAAAATATATTCAGACATTATAACTTTTGTAGGTTCTGTTTCTGTGTATATAACAGCAGGGATGCCATTACCTTCGATAGGAGGAGGAAAATCCAACGTGTCTTTCACAATATCTAGAAAATAAGGCACCTGTTACCACACCAGAGGGACAAGGGCAGCAGCTGTGAAAGGATGGTTTCTTTCTTACCAGTGATCATGGAGAGGACACGTGGTTCAAGTGCCATACACAAAGCAAACCCCAGGGTCTGGTTTGCCATCCTTTCCCATCCAAGGAAATGCAGAGGAGCAGAAAACTTGATTGTTTTTCTAGGTGAAACTAATGACTACAGATTTAATCACAGGTAGAGGATAACAAACTTCAATCCATTCAGCTTCTGGTGCCTTAGAGCTGATGGGAGCTCTTTAGGATTCAGGCAAGCTCTGGTGTACTTCGCCTTTTGAATTAACATACTTGCTATTTTGTAATCCAAGTGTCAGCAAGTTTCATCATGTTATTGCTACATGACCTACTTTACTAAGGGGATGTTTTGTAATGATAACCCAACACTGAGTGCTGCTTCTCTGAGTGTGATGGAACTGCAATCAGCTGGTTCAGTAGCGGAAAAATAACATTTAGATTTCTTTTCAGTATTTTTAACCATGATGTCTTTCTCCACTACACTTCACTCTAGCATTTATCTTTGTCTTTGGCCCAGTAAAAAGAGCGGTCACCATTCGACTGGATAGGCTTTGAGACGAGCTAGATAATCCGACCTGAAAAGCCCAGAAATGTTCAGGAAGGCTGGGATAGGGACTGTCAGTTCCCAGGCAGTCTCACAAGATCTTTCTGAAAATTTAGTGGAAGAGGTTTTCCTTTATTATTGTGCAGCACCTGATGTCTCAAACAAAGATTGAACCTTCCCCTCAGTACAGCTTTGGATATAGAACTGCAATATTTCTATTTCTTCTTGTCAGTAAAAGTTTCCATTAAAGTGATGTTTGGTCCATGAAAGTTGTTTTACAGAATACTTAAAGAACTGTTCTCTTCAGTGTTAGGCATTATGGGTTTTGTTTATTCAACAGGTATTTGAATTTAAATTGGAGTACTGTTCCTCTGGTTTCTACAGCAGGAGACAGCAGCCAGGAGCACCTTAACAGCTGCAGTACAGTGAGTTTAAAGGATGGACTAGAAAATAAAGTATGGTAGATAATCTCTGTGGCAAGATGACATGGGACCTGGAACATGGGGATGGGTAGAAGGAAATATTTGTATTTTCTGTGTTTGTATAATAGAACATGAAAGAAAGTAAAATAAAAGTGACTGGTTAGTAACATGGAGCATCTTCCTCCTCACTCAGGGGCTCCTGCTGTTCAAGTGGACCTGTTCCAGGTGAAAAATTCACATGAGACTTTTTTTGGAGTGTACCAATTGCAAGCACTATATAAAATCAATATAGTTTGATAAGCGAATTGTTGTTGACAGTCAGATTTCACATTGCTCTTGAAACCACTGCTTCAGTGGAAAATTAACCTGGTCCATGTGGTATGCAGTAACTTGTTCTTTTGATTTACACCTAGCTATTCCCACAACAGTAAAACATTAATACTCTGAATCTTTCATTTGGAAAATATTCAGTATAAAATACTGTGCATTAATGTATCTGCTTACTTTCTTATTCTCTAGTTCTTTACAGTTTTCATTTCATGTAAGCCTGTTTTTCATTTTGTTTTTGAAATTAGCTCTCCAGCATTCCATTTCTCTTATATTCTTCCTAAGACAACAAATTTTTAAATTGCTGACAAAGAATGTCCTTTGAAGTAGCAATTAGTTAATATCTTTAAACCACAACTCCCTGGAAAAATTTTTACTGAGAAGGAGAAGCCCTAAAATATGCTTTGTTTTTGGTGGATTTGTGTTTTTTTTCTTGTTTGTGAGGGTTTTTTTGTTTTTTTTTTTTTAATTTGTACAATATACACTATATACACATATATAATATACTGAAAGTATGTACACAATATACTGAATACACTGTTGAAAAGTACCAACATAATTAAAAAACCCATCTTTTACAGATGTTTACTAGAACTTTAGTAACAGTTGAATGACAATTCAATATCTGATGTTGATATGGGTTCTCATTTTCTTTTTACACATCAAGCAGACTTCTCCTTTCACAATGCAAACTATTTCCTTGCAGAGGCTTTGTAGATAGAAAAATGAACATAAGATCAATAATGATGAAGTGGGCTGGCCTCAGCTGAAGGCCACGAAAAGGCAGAGGAGGGAGAAGCTGAATGAAAGGAGTAAATTAGGAGATGGTTGTGGCAAAGAGAGTTTTAGGACACGCTCACCTTGGCAGCAGCAGCCCATCTTAGCACAGCTGTGCCTGGCAGGTCCCCAGTTACCTGCATCTCCTCTGAGCAGCTCCTCAGCCCTGTCAGACTCCTGCGAGCCTGCTCTGCCTGGGCTGAGCTGCTGCCCTGGAGGGAACCCCTTCAGGATGTCACAGAGTGGCTGTGCTGCTCCTGCTGTCCCTGAATCCTGTCCCTTGCACCTGGCAGAGGTGCCCATTAGTCAAAAAACACTTTCTTCTGGTCTTTGACATCAGTGCTGCTAGAAAATTAATCCAGCGATTTAAAAAAATCTGAAAATTTCATTTATTGTCAGAGATTCTTCAAATCTATATTGGGATTTTGTAAATAAAGAGGTTTTACAACTATTTTTACTATTGATTTGCAATGAAAACAAAGTTGAGTTGGTTCTTAAGATTGCTGAAGTATATGGAAAACAAGCTCCAGAACCAGTGGTATCTGCATCAACATTTTAATTGGTGCTGCTGCTTGGAGAAGGATGGTGCACATCTCTGAGAACTCAGAGCAGACCTTTCTGTTCAGCTCAGTGGGTTTGGATTCGATCCCTTGTGAGGCTGGGCTGGAGGGCAGAAGCAGCAGTGAGGGGGGCAGTGGTGCCAAGCAGAACTGCTCCCCACAGAGCACGGGCACAGCCCCTGGCGGGGAGGGAATCTCCGTGGAGAGAGCTGAAAAGAAAATTCGATTTTAGGTTTTCGGCCAAGGAAGCTTCTTTGAATGCATTTGATTAAACAGAATATTTCATTTTACTGTTTTAATAATAAATCATACACACTGAATAAATGCAATATTTGTAATACCATTAAAATGTAATTTCTTTTGTACTGTGAGTGAATTACATGATAGGTGTAACATACTTTTTCTTTGTTCTTGGTAGAGTTTTAGCATGTAATTATTTTCCAATTATCTGACTGTTTCTTGAGCATTTTAATCCTTTTTAGAAATGGCACTGAGGAGTTTCATTTCAATGGGAGCAAGGGCTTTAAATGCCACAAAGGGTGTGGGCTTAAAATTCTTAAAGTTTTTCATTGATAAATAGTTCCAAAATATATTTCCCCTAAACCTACCACCTGACTATTTTCAGTTGTTGTGAATTCAGGATGGTTACAGTGCAGCCTGATGTTAATTTTCTTTTCCTCAAGGTAGCAATGCGAATTTTCTTTTCCTCGAGAAAATAAGCTCATGGTCCTGCTCTGGGTTCTGTGGTGGTTTTTAGGAATGGTGAAGATGTTGTGTATTTCAAAAAGAATTAAACTTTTCTTCCTGGCAAGGTGGTCATAAATTTTGGTGTGAAGCTTTTAATGCTTCTTCTTTCCTTTTCTGCATCTTGGAATCACTTCAGTCACTCCAGAGGAAAACAAAGAATATTCAAACAGGTGATTTTATTTCCATCAATACTGTAGGGAATGCAGTTTGAAAGTATTTGGTTTTGTTAGTTTTTTGAGAATTCCTCTAGACTTCTGAAATTGTTACAAGTATGCCTTTTCTCTTGACTGGCACAAATCTCATCTATGACCACAGTGGTATTAAAATGTTTTTGTTACCAGCTCTTTGTTAAATGCTCTTATTTAATTCTCTAATGAGATGGCTGAAGAGGGAGCTGCCCCCCACATAGTATCTTTTACATCCATTTTAATTTGATTCCTAATACTCTTTGTATTCATAAAGCTTGTCCACATTTTTATATTTTGGTGTTTGTAATCTGAGAAAATACAGAAAAATAACACCCATGTATTTTTTAGTTTTTCAGTTTGTTTATTGATGTAACCACGAAATTAGCAGATTGCACTTCTTTATTAGAGTAAAATAGGCCTTTGCAAATTCTTTATAGAAGTGAAACAGAATTCTGTGGAGCTTTCATTTGTAATGTTATGAAACTTATACGTTTATAAACTGTAAATATCATATTCACAACAAGAATTGTAGGTTACACAGCAAGGACAGCCTAGACAAAAGAACTATATTGAAATGGTAATTGTGTTTGTAAAAATATCAAAGCAACTTTGGAAAGAATGAAGCTTCTTCATCTCTAGATAAACATCAAAATATAATTGTCATGGTTTTCAACATTTTCAGTCCCTATTATTTTGTTTATATCTGTCATTGTAAAATCTTTGTTTCTGTTATATTGTCATGATCATTTGTGTTTTCATTTTAATACTAGAGAAAGATCTTTCTAGTAAGAAGTTAGTGTTTCCTAATAAGTACTTAAAAATGAGTTAAATATTATTTTATAAAATTTTCAGTGGGTGTTAAAGTGCAACAATTGAACAACATAAGGAAGAGGTAACTACTTATTTATTTATTGTTCCTTTGGAAATACTTCAGAGAATATTTTTTCATCGTTCAAGGGCAGTCATTACTAGAATAAATAGGGATCCTTCACTCTGTCAAATGAAAAATGGAAACATTTTATGGGATTGACACTGTCACTGCAACAACACTGCTTAAATAATCAGTTGTCCTTACTCAGATATGGAATCATTGGCTTGGTGGATATCAAGCTGACAAGTCATCCTGTTAAATTTCAGTTTGTTAGTTCCTATTAAAAATTACTTTGATCATTCTCTCACAATTGATAAATGCATATGGCATTACTGATATCAGTTACACAGTTGGAATTTTTTTTTGTTATTTCTGGTTTCTTTTACTGTAATTCACATATTAAAGCATGCCTCAGTACTTACCATATATTTACAAATAACAGCATTCTGAATTTTCATTTCATTTTTCAGAGATCTTGTTGCTCTATACAGGCAATGAAAAACAGACACTCTTGAAAATCTGTTCATTTTTTTGTTTCACTGAAGAAGATACCGAGTGCAGATTGTTTAAGCCCTGGGTTTTTTAAGTGGGTTTTGGAGCCTGTGGGACTCGATGTGTGCTCAGACACAGAAAAGGTTTCTCAGCAGGGACTGGTGCCTCACTCAGCAGGCAAAGGTACAATGGCCTGGGGGTGGAGGAGCAAATCAAGGTTAATGCACCCAGAGACCTTAAAGAATTTTTGATTTTTATGAGGCTGGCTCTTGCATGTGGGGGGATCAGCTTTGGTGGTCTTAAGTTATGGTTGCAGACATATTCTTATCTTACTCTTTTTTTATGTATCAAATTGATGCACATAGGCTTCACTTCCATAGAAGCGAATTTTCACTTAGATTTTTGACTTGATGTTTTGAGTTCTGGATGCAATATTGCTCCAAAAGACAGTCTACTGAACTTTCAAAATAGGTAAAAACCCTATTTTTTGACAGCCTCACTCCCTTCACAGCTCAGCACAGCACTTACATCCATACATCCTGTAGAAATGATTTCCTTTTAAAAAATAGTTGAAAAAATTTCAATTTACTTCCATGTTTTAAGAGCAGGGGATAAGTCATACCTTTGCAAATGAGAGGTATCTCATTAGGAATTTCTAAATCTCATTTTAGCTGCTCCTTGCAGCAAGCTGAGGTTGTTGGTTGGTCCTGACAGGATGTTCAGGGAAAGAGCCTCTATAGGAAAGAAACAAAAAGGTTCAGAGAGTACCACAGTGCTGACAATGAGATCAAACCCACACTGCTGACTGTAAGGCCTGAAAGAGGATGAGACTAAAGAGGATGCAGAACCAAATGACTTCCCATTCAATGTTATTTTTAACAAAAAATGAGTTAATATTGGGAAAAAAAAAATAGAAAAGTAATTTTTCCTTGCTGCTCTACCTATTGTGTCTTCACAAATGTGGGTGATGAGCTGTGAGCTACAGGTGCATGAGGACAAATTTCCCAAAAGGCTGCTATTTTTTAGTGCATTCAGTTTACTTTGCCTGCATTTGTCTCTTTGATCCTCTGCTAGAAGTTCAGCCCTAGGAACAAATCTGTCTGCTTGGACTAACAATTTTTATGGATGTTCATGGCATTCAGCTGCCAATCAGATGCATGCAGATGCAAATTGGATGGTTAGATACACAAGTACTTTGATTTGTCTGTAAACTCATCCTGAGTCTATGAAGTCTCAGTAAGGAATTTTATAGGTGGAACTTTCACTTTTTAAAAGGAGCCTGAACCTTCAAAACACCTTCATTCAATGGTTGGTTGGGTCAGTTTCTTTATACTTACTTTCTAGATGGTGAAAATCTTACAAGCCTGAAGCTCAGCCTGAAAACATATTGCCGAGGCTAAAAATACTTGCAAAATAATGTAACAGATAAAGTTCTGAAGAAACAGATTTTATTTGACAGTCCTGATTTTTTTTTCTATGACCTCACAAAAACATTAAATGGGAATAGCCTGGGGAAGAGGCACTAAATCAATAGGTACCAGTAAATTTGTGAAATCAATTTTTTGCTTTTCACATACACGAGAATTGATGCAGTCAATGCTGTGTAACTCCCATTAATTGCCCAGGGCGACAGAGGATTTATCAATTGCTTATTGACTTCCTTGAAACCATAGGGGGAAAATGGAAATAGCTGCAAAGTTAACTGAGTAATACAGAAGACATCCTTCCCAGCTGATGTGTAAATAGAGGCCCAGCAGATTGTCTCCACAATTCCTTTGATCTCTGCAATCAGAAGCAGCCACGTTATTGCAGTGGCAGGAGTGCAGAGGTGTGTGTGCCATAACCCTGTCCTGCCTGTGACAGCCCTGTCCTGCCTGTGACAGCCCTGCCTGTGACAGCCCTGTCCTGCCTGTGACAGCCCTGCCCTGCCTGTGACAGCCACTTAAGGTGGGGAATGCCACAGAGGGGTGTCACAGCCTGGCACAGCGTGCCAGAGCAGCTGGGGCTGCCCCTGGATCCCTGTGAGTGCCAGCTTGGACAGGGCTTGGAGCAGCCTGGGACAGTGGAAGGTGTCCCTGCCCATGGCAGGGGTGGCACTGGATGAGCTTTAACATCTCTTCCAACCCAAACACACTTTTTGATTTTATCATGTGTTACTACATAGTAGTCATTCAATTTTTCCACACGGTTTTTCCACAGGAATTCCTGTTAAATTTAGTAGGGTGACTTGTGAAGAAGTTACTCTTCCCTGCACTTAAAGACATCTTGTCCTCACTTTAAACATTTTTATAGTGGCCACAAACTTCAATTTCTCTGTTATAAATAGCATATTTGACATTTAACAGCTATAAAATCAGCTACTGCTTTTAATGTGCCCCCTTCAGTCTTCTTACTTCCCCTGGGTATGAGGTGTGGGAGAGCTCATTAAATTTCTGAAAAGAGAAAGCAGTAAATAAAAATAAATATATAAATTAAAAATACACCATCTGTGGTATAAACAGGGCACTCTGAAATGTTAGTTAAAATTTCCATAAATGTGACACATGATAAAAAGAGCAGTAGCACAAAGCAAAAGATGAGAAAGACCTTTAAGGCTAATAAACTTAGCACTGTAAAGTGACACCTGACACTTCAAAGTGTAAGAATGGAGAATTATTTATGTTTTTCATCTCTTTAACAGAAAACAAATTAATAAGTCTTTTTTTTTTTTTTTTCAGTAATAAATTACTTGCAAACCTAGCATACCTCCACAACCTACAGTGGAGCCAAGGGTGGAGGGAGTTTTGGTATAAGCTAAATTTTGTGTTTTTCCTTTTTTTCTAAATAGAGTTAAAAAAACCTTCCCAGTCCTTTAGTGTCAAACTAATCTAACTAATCTTCTTCCTTTTAACTCCCTTCTTACTCCTCTTTGAGGAAGTGAATCCATTTAATACCCTTAGCATGAATACAGACAAGCATCCTGGAAAATCATGGTCTTGCTTTCCATCTTTCTTCCCTTTTTTCTAGCAGAGAAGCCAAATTCCAAAAAATTGACAGTAATCCTCTGTAACTAGATTTTAATGGTAATAAATTGCAGCTTCTGCATAAAAGTAAGATCACAAATGCACAAGATGATTGGACAATATACTCAGGGAAGTTAAATAGATTATTTGTAGGTGATGTTTATGAAAAGAGAATGAAGTGGTTTTCAGCAGTTGGAGGCATTAGGTTAGCAGTCACAGCACAAAGTCAAACTGAAATTTTATAAGACAAGTGGCTGGTAAAGATACAACTTCTGTTTAAAAGGGAGAAGGTAGTGATTCAGGATTAAAAGTCAGTAAGTAACATGATGCACTGTCAGCAGACTCGTGTGTTGCTGGCAGCTTCTCACCAGTGGACTCAAACCAACTGCTGCTGGCAGTCAGTGATGCCACAGTAAAAACCCTCACACCTTCTCTTTGTGACGTTCCTATGGGCAGCTCCACACATCACAGACCCCTTCTCTCTTCATCCTGACCCCTTCCTGTTGTGACCAGCTCCTTCCTGCCCCTGACACAGCCTGACCTTGTCCATCCCTCCCATGCCCCCCTGACCCTTCCTGCTGACAGCACTGCCAGCAGGCTCCAGCTGAACTCTTCACCAGCTTCATCACCCACCCTCCCTGGGCAGAGCTGTGACCCGTTAAGGGCAAGGCTGGTCCCACCCTGTGGTTATTCCAAGTGCAGCTGCAGTTCATCAGGGGGATTGCCTTCAGCACTGTCTCTGTTCTCTTACAAACTGTCCTCCCACACTCATCAGTGTCTTGCCTCTAAACCTCATAAGCAGAAACTCAAAACCCTGGATGCTGAAAAGGACAACGAGAAATGATGGGGGAGGAGGAGGAGAAGCAGATTTGGCAAGCTGTATCTTGATGAGCTATTAGGCCTAAGACTGAGGAAGAAAGAGAGTTGCAGCTGAAAGCTCTATCAACCTGCTGAATGCTTCAAAAGAGGCAGATTTAAAAAAAAATCAGTTATATTTGGAGATGCACAGCTGTGTAAATAGAAGGCCCTTACTGGCTGGAGAGTGCAGTCTGAATATGTTCCTCCAGAGATGATCAGGAGGTTCTTAAAGGAATTGATGGGTTCTGGTGTGACTTTGTGACTGCCCATACTGGCCTCAGTATTGATTTGGCTCTCTGAGTAAGGCAGGGCACAGGGATTGCACAGTCCTGTCTCTGTTCCTCTGAGCCTGTGGGTGTCTGGGGTGAGTCCCAGCTCCGGGATGCTGCCAGAGGAAGGTGTTGGAGCCCCTGTGCATGGCCAGGTGTTCCTGAGCTGCCCTTGCCCTCTTGCCAGTGGCCTCCTCTCTCTCCTTTCCCTGTAGGGCTGCTCTCTGAGCTAGGTAAGGGAGGAAAAGGAAGGGGGAAGCTCAACCAGCTCAGACACTGCCCTGTGGCCTGTGGGGGATGGAGGGATAAAGTGGGGTGAAAGGGAACAAGTATCACAACTGTGAGCTGCTTTTTTGGCTTGTGGATGCTGTGAATGTCTGGGTGTGTGGGACTGTCAGGAAAGACACACTTTCACATGTTTGGTGTTGGGAGGATGAGATGTCTCCCAGCAGAGATCTGGTGTGGGACCCTGGGAGTCTGATGGGAACAGTCAGTGCTGTTACTTTGGGACAAGGCTGTATTTTTCAGATGTAACTGTGTATTGCTGCATACAATGAAACCTGAGATGTGCCTTGAGCCCCTGACATGAGCAAAGGAAAGCAGATGAAGGCACAGGAGGCGCAGTGTCCCCATGGCAGCTGGGCCTGGAGCTGCTCTCCTGAGCCTGGCCACTGAGCAGTTAATTGTGCAGGAACTGTCCTTGTACTTCTTGTCACAGTAACTTTTATGGACTATTTTGAGTTTGAGGAGTCCCTGCTATGGGATGCTAAAAGGCAGGTTTTATTTTGAGGCATAAATATGTGCTTGGCAAAAGTGACGTGCAAAGTTTTGACAGTGTACTGATAGCACGTGAAAAATAAGGGACTTGATGTTGAACTAGAACTGAGGCATTACATTTTAATAGTGAGACTGATTTGCCCAATTGAAAATTTACTGAGAAATGAGACAGAATATCCATTCCTAAATGTGCTAAAATGGGCATATTTCAAAAGATTGAGGGTGGCTGGAATAGATATTACAGGCTCACTTCAGGAAGAAGTTGGTAAAAGACTTTGGTTGTCAATATGCAGGAGGTCAGACAGGATAATGACAATGGTCCATTTCAGTTCCTACAAATTGGTGAATCTAATAATTTCAGTTGAATGCTGCTTCTGAATGTCATCTGCACTGTGACCTCATCCATCTGGAGGTGTTAAGCAGCTGCAAAGTAGATGCAAGATCTACTAACTTTGTCTACTTTCTTCACTAGGACAGTGGAAAGGGGTTGTGTGGAATTTGGATTGAAAGTTTTATTCAGAAACCTGTCTGCAAATTTTGGGGATAGGAGGAGGGAGCCCATCTAGCCTAGATTCTCTTTTATCATATTTTACGTACTCAGGTCCCACATTGAAAATAATATATTCTCTGCTGAATGTAAAAGAAAAGTCACTTATATCTTTTTTTAATAGTTTTATTCAGAGACAATGTTTTGACCCAAAGATGAAGCAGATTCTCATCTTTCATGGCCGTTTTTCACCTTGAATCTTTTCCTGTA
This sequence comes from Thryothorus ludovicianus, assembly GCA_013397245.1. Taxonomy (NCBI): domain Eukaryota; kingdom Metazoa; phylum Chordata; class Aves; order Passeriformes; family Certhiidae; genus Thryothorus; species Thryothorus ludovicianus. The sequence continues at coordinate 320,430 of VZTB01010504.1, forward strand.
TTCTTTAAAATATTCATACTTGCATTGAGAAGCCAAAATTTTGAAGGTGATCCTAGGTGAATAGGATTAAACAACTCAGGTCAAACTACTTACTTAATCACTGTATATTCTTCATGCAATTGGCAAGAAATTATATTTCATACAGCATTCTTTATAGTCTCAAGTTTTAGTATTCTGAGAGGAGAAAAATGAAAGGCAAATATCATGACCTTTTGCATCTCAATGACCTGAAACTGGAGATGGGTTGCAATTTAAATACAAAATTCGATCCTAACTTTAAAGTATCAGTAGGCACTTGTAAAATATGTCTGGGACATTCAGAATGGAAAAGCTATAATGTAATATTCTTCCAGGGAGAAGAGCTCTGAAAATTGCCATTTTCTCTTCACACATTAAGGCACTTACTGATTAAAATTCATGAATTTGATTAAGAAAAAATAATAATTTTTCCCAGAAGTAAAATTGTTTTTCTTTTTAATTGTTTTATTTGTTTCTAGTGCAGGAGGGATAACTCATGTTTTGGTTTTAAGCCAGAAAAAATACTGGTTTGTTTTTTTTTTACTGTTTTCATATGTTGAAATGTTTCATTTTTAAAAATTATCATTAGTGACATAACTATGCAATTTATACTCAGTGTCCTTTAACAGAATGAATTCTGACAGGCAGACATTGGAACTTAATCTAATCATGAGTGTCAAAAAAAAACCCCTCAGATCTAGCTGAGGTGTTCTCAGTGTGAGCGTGTGCTCAGCCCCACGGGAATCAACAAAGAATTGTACCTACAGCACAGAGAGTAAAATCTAGGAAATGACAGACCTGAAAGAACGACCTGCTTCCCCCTGCAATTAAACTAATGAAGACTTTCCTTGAGCAGGCTGCATGGGCTGAGGTGTCACGAGTGCCCTGGAACACTGGGGCTGGTGCAGGAGCCCCAGACAGTCCTGGCCATGCTTTAGCCTTGAAATTGTGTGTCAAGGACCCCTGCAGCTCCAGCAGTGGATTGTGACAGCTCCTCACCACATCACTTTCCCAAATGAGGGATAAGGTGCTCAAATCTGACCATTGACTTGAGCTGCCTCATGCTCAGAAGTACCTACCCTGAATATCCTTCCGAGATTCTTACAGAGTGCTGAGCACCTGCTTTATAAAAGTCCTGATTGATTGGAAGTTCTCAGCATAGGAGTGTAGAGCTGTTGTGTGCCCGGTGAATGGGATGGTGGATGGAGACAAGAGACCTCTGAAGCTCGATCTTAGAACTTAGAGTTTATTGGCAAGGGCATGGGTGTAAGCTAGAACCCTGCTTAGAGCTGCCAGCCGCAGCTCAGAGCAGGCCCAGGAGGGAGAGAACAAAAGACTGAAGAGCAAGAGATAAGAGCAGATAAGAGCAGCAAGAGAGCAAGAAAGAGCAGGAATAAGAGAGTAAGAGTAAGAGTACGAAAAAGAGAGCGAGGTTCTTGTTACAATGCAATAAGTCCTTTTCTATGTTGAATATTCTAATTTCCACTGACCAATCTACTACAAGATACAAGTTCTATGGCATTTACATACAACCTGTAAGAATCCTTATATTGCCATACTTATCAGCAAGCAGAGGGTCTTGCTCATCTAAACAAGAGGGGATTACTCTCAGCCGGACATACTTTCAGCTTTTCAATTGTTCAGTAAGGTTTGGTATGTCAAAGGTTGCTTTCATTTCAATCTTGCTTACAGTTTCCATATTCTTAAAATCTTTTGTCAGGCAATCATATTTATAAGGCTTTCCTGTTTCATCTTTCCCAACATAGGGGTTCCAGTTTCTTGTTCACATCAAAGTCCTAACTGAGGGCAATGCTTTTTAATGGAATGCTCTACAGCAGAAGTGTAGAGTAGCTGTGCTGGCACAGGCCTGCATTGAATGACCTGGAGCGATGCAGATGATCCGGGCAGGCTCAAAGAGTTTCAGCCCCTCACTCAAAGGTGCAGCAGAATTGTGTCTGGCAGCCCCTGAAATGGAGTTGCAGTTGCTTCTCCTTCCCCTCTGGAGCCAGAGAGTCTCTCTGTCACCGGGCTGGAGCAGCTGTGCTCACACAGCTCTGCCCACGAGCAACCCAGGAAACCTTTGGTGATTTTTCTGACTGGAGTGGAGCAAAGGCAAACATCTGGACTCAGCAGGAACTCGACGAACAAAAGGAAACCTGCCAGCAGTGTCTCTAAGATACGTGTGCCCTAAGGAAGAAATCGTGATGTTGAAGGTGTTAAAGCAGCTCTTGCTGCTTGTTTCTCTGGCATTCCATTGTCTTCAAAAAATCAGCAAGGGCACTGCACCCACAAAGACACAAGTCTATTTATGCATGAACTTCCAGTGTTTTGTTTTTTTCTAGTATGAGATACCTGTGTATCCAGTGCCAGGAAGGTAAAAGTCCTCCAAATGAACACAGGTATTTTTGGTAAGATCTTTAGACCACATCAATGTCCAGCCTGGATATTAGTATTTTTTTTTTTTTTTGAATATGCAGACAGAAAATACCGGAGTTAAAAACAGAATCTTGAACAAGGTTTTGTAATTTTTCTTGTGTGCTTGCAAGTAGTGCTGATCAGCATGCAAATCCCAGGAATAACCAATAAGTTACAAGTGCAGGATGTGAAACAAGAAAGACTGGTTGGTCTTCAGCTTTTGGATTTCGTTGACAAAATTTTTTCCCCTCTTAGGCAGTTTGTCTGTACTGTCCTCTAACAGTTATTTCCTCAGTTTTTATTTTCTTGCAATATTTGATATTATTCGTAAAGCTCCAACTGCCAAGCTGGTAGTATTTTGCAAGATCCAGCTTTTCATTTTTTAAAATGCTTTATTTGTTATTGCTTTTCATTGTTCCAGAAAAGTTGAAAGCATAAACCACAACACCAAAAAAGAAAACTAAAAGAAAGGAAAGAAAATAAAAGATTGAATACCAAAGCCATTATTTTGGAAACAAAATCTTTAGACCTATAACAATTTGCTTGTAATTTGGAGGGATAGTTATTGTGTTTTTTATAAGGAAAAGCTGCATATGGAGCATGAACTGTAGTTGACTTATTAAGAGCAGCACAAAGCAGAGTGAAAAGCAATCATGAATTATAGAAGAAATTGTTTGTCTCTGCCTCAGTTTACCTTTCTAATAGCACCCAGACTCTGAGAAGTGTAAGGTCAAGGAAAATGATGGCAGAGAGCTGAATACTTAAAAGTTCCCTGTTTTTTCAGAGGTTGGGACTTTTCCTCCTGTTTTCCACAGACCAGCATTTTTCTTTCTGTAAATAGAACGGCTCATGTGAAGAAAAATGCTAATAGTCTGTAACTCTTTGGCCAAAATTGAAATTTAATGCTATTCAAATGTTAGATTTTTTTTGTCTTTTCCTATTTTTTTATCAAGCTTGTTTCACAAAATGAGACTCAGTCCTAGGAAAATATTTTGAGATTTTGCAATTAAAACCAATTTTTCTAGAAGTATTAGTTTTTAAAGAGAGGTTTATCTCTTTTGGAAATAAAGGCCAGCATAAATAATATAGTGAAAAGGAAAGATTGACTCAATTGTTTCTATGCTTCCTTCCTTAAAATTGAATAATTCATTACTTCCTTTAAAAATGCACAGAAAATAACCTCTTTTTTTTTCAACTTAAGACTGTCGCTGAAGTTGCACATTAAACAAAAATAAATTCATGCCTAGACAGCTTCCATGAATTCTTACTAATTATCATACTTCAAGTTGCCTGTTTCATGATTTCTCTGGGTTTATATTTTAAAGCAAAATCAGATTCTATTTCCCAGCTGAAGTGCAATTCCTTACAAGATTTTAGATTATTTATTTTCATTGTGTTATTTTTTAGATAGGGAGATGCTAGAGTTTTGTCATATTTCTGGTTCACTCATGTCTCTATCAACTGATAGGAAATTAAAAAACGAGTGAATTTCAAATTTTATCATCCTAAAGCACATATCTGGGAGGCTGGTGAAGGAGTAGCTGTGTTACATAAGGGCTGCTTTGGGAGGGAGGTGAGCAAATGGCCTTTGCTGTCTGTGAATAGAACCCTCCTCTTTGAAGCTTATCAGCAGAAATATGTGAAGGATACAACTCAGGATATAGTAAACATATTTTCTGGATAGAATATTTGCTTATGAGAGTATCAAACCCTCTGTGGCAGTGTTAAATAACTTGTGTACACAGGCTAAATGATCTTTGGCTTGGGGTCAACCACAGATCTGCTAGCCCAGAGGCCATACAGGACTTCATTTTTGTGACTTCTCTCTGTGATCTCTACAAATTCTGTCATTTGGCAGAATCTCTCTACAAGCTCCACTTTGCTCTTCTCTTTGTCTTGCTGTTCCCTGTAGGATGTTTTTTTCCACCTGGCTCTGGGGTGTGAAGAGAGAGGCAGCATTGAGGGTGCACGAGGCTGACCTGCATGAGTGGCATTTTCCACTTGCACTTTTTCCTGGGAAACCCAGGAAAGGATGGATTGCAGTCATATGTATTTCTGACAAAATATTCTGACTGTGAATTCCCTGATTTTAAGGAAGATGATTCAGGTTCTTCAAAAGGCTTGAGTAGAAGTGAGCAGGGCACTGGAATGTCTTGTCTTGGTGGCACAATTTCCCCTGGCCTGGGTTAGACTCTAAAGCTTTTATAGCACTGAAACCTGGAGCTCTTTCAAAACTGAATCATACCAGTGCTTGTAGGAAAGAGGTGACATTTTACATTAGAGGCAGATGGAAGAAATATTAATTTGGCATGTGGATTTCAAGCAAATGATGGATGCTGTAATCTGTTCACTGGATTGGAATCTTAAAGCCCCAGGGAACACAGAATTATCTGGCCAGTGAGGCAATAAAAAGGACATAAATAATTGATTTATCATATGTTTCTGTAACTTAGCACAAGATTTTCACCTCCACGTACCGAGACACATTTATTATCATATATGATATTTCACATAGGTAGAGTTAATGCATACACATGAATACCCAAAAGCTCATGAATGAAACACCATAAATATATTATAGAGAACAAGCAAATGTACTAGTAAAATTTTAGTAATCAATACAACATTTCACATGGAAGATTCTTAGGAGGAAGGGGACAAAGGAGGAGCAGTAGGGCAGGGGAAGTGCTGCCAGGTCATGGGCCTTGAACTGGGAAATGAAAAGCTCTCCCTCCTCTGCAGTGGGCTGTGACCATTTCCTTTCCAGCCGAAGAAAAATTGGTTTTGTGTCATTGATATTCAACCTTCACAGTGGGTAGTGAAAGAAACTCCATTTGCATCTTTAGATAATCATCCTGCTATTTTTTTCACCAAAGAAGCAGCTGGTGCCTTGTCCATTGTGCAGAGGAAAACATATTTCATCTCTATTAATGTTCAGAGAAGGTCTTGTCTTAAATTATGACCTATAGTGTTAATAGCCATCATCATTTTAATGAACTAATTAGATTAATTACAGTTATTGCACATCATTATTATTATTTTTACCATAATCACCATGGGAAGAATTTTAAGTATCAGAAATCAAGAACTTTATTATTACAACTCTAATATGTAGTGTGCCAATATTTCCCCAGCATGCCTCAATTGTGTGGCATAATAATGGAATGATTTTAATTCATAATTTAGCTGCCACATTATGAAGAGAGTTTTTGATTTTTCAACACTGTTGAAGTTTTGGGGTTTTTTTAATTCTTCGCTGTTTTTGAACAATATCATGGCAGGATGAATGTTGAGGTAAAAATAGTTCAGTCCTTGCTTTGTGTTACTAAGATGAAATTTGGGTGCTTGTTTTCTGATGATGTTTAAGCCCAGCACTTCCTTTGATTGGAAGAGTTGTATTACTGTGCTCTGTGAGCAGTAGGTGTTCACAGGTGCTTGTGGCGTGTATCTCATAGATATCTATACCTAGGTTTGCTTTATTATGGTCATAATAGAATTGGGATTTGGAAGTAAATTTTAGCTTTTATGTGAATAACTTTTAAATGTGTGTGTGTGTGCTCGGTTTCCTTCATTTTCTTCTATGTATCTTTACAGCCTTATGTTTCCTATTTTTATGCATGTAGGAGAACCACTCTTTGCCCTGTTTTTCACAAAATGGATATAAATTTGCTTTTAGAAGTTTAAAAAATTCAGGAAAAAACCTGAATACAGATATCTCAATAAATGAGACATCTTCCTTTAAATCAAGAGGAACCTACAGTGATTTTTCAGAGCCCATTTTTACAGCCTCTTTCACAGAGCTGGTCTTTAGGCTGAATGTTTTGTGTATATGGATCAAATAGAATGGGACTGTCACCCCAGGATCAGTTTTGCAAGTAGCAGGAATGGAAATGATGATGATCATAATTAGGGTATTTCCTTGTGTTAACACAGTTTTTCCAATCCTGTTGAGATGCTCCAGTCAGATGTCATAACACGTATAAAGAGGCACTGTGAGAATATGTTCAGACTGACATGAAAGAAGCTGGGAGCCAGAGAACAAAGGAATGATCAAAACCTGACTTTGCAGGGAGGGAGCAATGGAAGGAGCAGAAAATTCAGACCATCCCAGACAGCAGGTGTAGCTCTTCATTTCTGAAGAACAGTTAAAAATGCACCTGGGGAACAAGGATTGTATCACAAGGCTGTGAGGGCAAATCTGTGCCAGAGAGAGGCAGGGGAGGGATCACTCCAGAGAAAATGACTCCAGCTGAAGGGTGAGGCAGCAGAAGTTCTGCTTCTCCACTGCTACTGAGAGAAACAGTCGAGGGCATAGGAGTTTTGAGGGAAAGCAAAAGTCAGACTTGTTTGACATACCAAGGATCCATACTAGGGACTAGACTGGTTGAAGTAAAACTGATGTAATGTTGAAAGATTTTTTATTTTGCCCTGGTTCTGCCTCCCTAGGTTCATGAGAAAACAATTATATTTCTTACAGTTTCTTACCTGATTTTAATTGAAGAGGACAGGCTACTTTTTATGTAATCTAAGAAGTGTGGTACAAACCACTTTCTTTTGCCCCTGAAGTCAATCGTGCTGATGTTGGAACCTGTGGTGGTTTCAGCTGGCAGAAAGCTCAACACCACACAGTTGTTTGCTTGCTCCCCACCCACATCAATGGGATAGGGGAGAACACTGGGTAAAAAAATCGCAAAATCTGTGGCTTGAGATAAAGACAACTTAATGGAACAGAAGTGGAAGGTATAATAATAATTATTATTAATAAAAATTAACAGAATATAGAAAGCAAGCAATGCACAATGCTATTGTTCTTGTTCTGCTGAGTGATGCCCAGCACATTTCTGAGCAGAGTCCCCCGGCCCCTTTCTCTCTGGTTTATTCACTGACCATGACACCATGTGGTCTGGGACATCCCTGGGGTCAGCTGGGTCAGCTGTCCAGGCTGTGACCCCCCCAGCTCTGTGTGTACCCCCAGCCTGCTCACTGGTGGGTGAACACAGCCCTGTGCCAGCTCTTAGGGAGGAAATCAACTCTATCCCAGCCCAAACCAGGATAAACCCAAGCAAACTGGCCTTTAGATTCTTGCCTTGCTTTTTTGTCAGGTAACTGGTTTGCAAATTTACCTTGCTTTTGCCTGAATTGTGAATCACAACACAGTGGAAAAAGATGGGCACACTTCGTCAGTGTGTGTGTGTGATGAAGATAAACATTAATAAGATTGATTATTCATATAACCACTCGTCTATTTGTGTTAGGATATGAAGATAATCTCATGTTGGAAAAAGCTCTAAAATTTGTTGATAAACTGATGATAAAATCCTAAAATAAAACTCGTCACAAAGTTGCAGTGTCTTAAAATTGACTGCACATGAGCCTTTTTATGTGCAATTCCACTAACACTCAATAGGTAAGTAGAACATATTTGATTTAGTTGTGCCATTTGCAAGTTGTGTTATCTGACAAACTTAGTACAGAATACATAATTAGATCATACTACTGTGTTTATGATAATGAATGCTACATTCACAATACTTGAAGCCGCACATTAAGCAGGTATTTAATTTTTTATGGCTGTTTTTGACAGGTAACATTTTTTATCTTGAACATAAATCTGTCAGAAATTCTATTTGTACTAAAAGCTTACATGTAGTATGTGACATTTTTGATTTTTAACTGGCAAATTTGTGCAGATATTTTATTTTCTAAGCAAAGTATCTTTAAAGAAACTAATTGTAATTGCCATTTCTTTATTGTATGATCTCATTAACAACATAAAGTGGGCTTTAAAACACTCAAAATTACAGTATTTATCAAAACATTATATATTTCACAAGTAAAATTGCCTGATACACAAACCCCCACTTTTGCTGGAAATTGATAGAATGTGAATGAGAAAAAGCAAAGAATTCAAAGTTGAGATCTGACAACTTTGAACTGGATCTGGTAGATGAAAGTGCCTCTGTGTTTCTGTTCAGTTTAATTTTACTGGGTAGTAAAGCAGTGGAAAACGTGCCACAAGAGGAAGAGGAAACATGAGAAAGCTCAAACATGGAACTGAGTTTCCTATCTAAATGTGGTATTGTGGGTTCTAACACTTGGCAGGAATTGCTTTGTATGTTCTGAATGCAGTGAGTACAGTGTAACCCTTAAGAGTTACTGTTAATTGCTAATTAATTAATCAGTCAATCACAATACTGCCCCTCATGCTGGTCTGTTTGGCTGGAGGAGCAGAATACTGTGAACACATGTGTACGATACCAAATAGCTGATTCACAAAGCCAAATTGCTCTCCTACAGAAACAAGATAATCTACCTTGGCACCAGACCTTATCTTCTCTTTATTATTACCAATATGAATGTAATGAAAAGAAATTACTTTTGGACATGATGCAGAAAACAGTTTTAAAATATGTAGCTACTCTAATCAGAGTTTCTGCGCTCATGATCTCTCTGGTGATTTTGGTTGCTAGAAAAAAAGTGAAATAGCATGGAAATTTCTGGACAGTCCTTTGGGCTCCTACAGCCCCAGGCTGCATTTACTTCAGGAAGATAATTTAAAATGGAGAAAATAATTTGTCCTTATTGTACTTGTGTGTGAGGCCATCATAATGCTTGTATCCTCTGCAGGCTGAGTGACAGGGGACAGAGGTGAGTAATCAGGATGTGACTGAATGCATATTGCATTTCTGGAAACACTCGTGTTGATTTAATGTGGACATTGGATCAGGCTCTGAGAGTGCAGGGGAAAGCCTGGCCCAGCAGATGAGGCTTTAATAGACCTTCCTTCCTTGAAGATGCTCTAGAAAGCACAGAAATACACCCTGGGGAGCCTGGAGAGCACACAGATAGGTGTGAGGAATAGAGGCTTATCTACAAATAAGTCCAAGAAGAGGAAGATTATATTTATCATAAAGCAATTGGGAAAATCAGTGTGCCTGTGAATCAGACACTGCCTCTTCTTTATCTACAGGGCTGATAGTGGAGAAACACGGATGTGCCCTTTCCTGTGAAGTTTGCATTCCTGCCACAGAATGCAGAGTCTCCAAATCCTGTGAAAGTGACACCAAAGTGATGATTAACTTTATAGGCTAAATCACCTTCATTAAGTTTCATCTGATCAAATTAAAGCTTTTATTTTTAAGCACTGCTTTAAAAAAGAAACAATTAACACAACTACTCTGGGGCCTTGAGTATAGATACTGCAGTCCCTGAGATTGGATGCCGTCAAAATTTACTGCCTGTATCATCTGAAATATGAATATTTTATTCTAAATACTTTAGTTAAGGCTTGCTTCTCACGATGTGGTAGAATTTAATGAACATGCTTTCCTAAATAATTTTATGTTCTGTAGTGCTTTAGTGAAAAGGTAGGAGCACATAATTCTCAGCTGCATCAAGAAAATGAGTCGTGCCAATTACTTAAATTGTACTGTGAGTAATTTGTGCCATATCTCTGCAGTTAATTAATAACTTCTACACCTGGCTTTTGTTAGAGGCACCCCAACCCCCATCTGGTTTCTCATATTTACAATTGTGCTTGGTGCATTGTTCCTTCCAAGAGTGTTTGCTGTAAATTTGACAAAGATGAAAAGCCATGATGAGTGCAGATGGACAAAGATGATGACTGCAGGTGGCAAATGGGGGTCAGGAGCATAATGGGTACAATTTCAAGGACTATTCCGTCATTATCTGAAGGAAATATTTGGATACCAGCATGGGGTATGACAATTTCATCCTGCTGGAAAGAAGAAATCATGTTGATGGCCGGTGTGGTCTATTTAAATGGCATCACAACAACACCTTGCTTCATGTGCACAGGATAAAAGAAATGGATGGCAAGGAGGAAACATGGGAGACATGTTCTGTGTGACCTGGGGAAGCTCAGCTAGAGCCTAAGGAGGGAGATCCCACCCTGCAAGGGAGCACAGGCAAAGGCCAGCCCTTGAGCGTGGAGCCAGAAGGGAAAAACAGTTAAAGATTTAGTAGAAATAGATCTGTCAGTTTCACTTCCTAGGAAAGAACATTCATGAAACCATGAAAAAAATGAGTTTGCTGGTATTTAAAGTAGCCTGGGAGTCTATTATGAGCCTGGCTCAGGAGGTGGTGGGGAAAGCCTCGTCCCTGGGTCCTGCTGGGATCTGCTGATCAGAGCCAAAGGAGAAAGAATCCTCAACAATTAAAAGCACAAACCAAAACCAAACCCAGATAAATGTGGGAGCTGGTCCTACTTGGAGCTGGGAGTGATCAACCTTTCTGACCTTTATCAAACTCAATAAATTTCTACTAAAATCCACAGACAAAAACTGAACCAGACTGTTCAGACTGTGCCACAGAAACTGGGGCACAATTGAATTGTGGGGCACAGAGGAAAACTGGAAGAGTTATGTGAAGGTAATTACTGAGAAGAATCAATAAATTATCTTCTTAAAATCTCACAGTTCCTTGCTGGCCTAACAGCAAGTGATTGTCATCTAGTTTCAAAAATAGAAAGATGAATTAATACATTTCCAGACAGTCATGTGGCTCATCACTTTTATTTGCCGCTTGTTTCTTTTGTTCTTTCTTCTTAAGAAGATTCCTTGCTCTTCACTGTTAAAAAACATTTAAGTAAGTCAGTCATTAGACATTAGGGGATTAAATGCAATATTCAGAATTTAAACTCTTTAAAGAAATTCTCCTTATAAGGAAAAATGTGATGATGTATAAAAAGGAAAACCTCAGAATTAACTGGATTTTGATTTCAAGGTTTTGATTGTGGGGTGTGTATTTTGAGAAATATAATCAAGAACGTGGAATTTTGGATACTTGTTGGAGTTTCTTAGTAAATCCTCAGGAATTAACAGTAGATTAGGTGTCTGTAAAATGTATTTTTTCAGAAACTGTTTGATAGTAATTTCAATTTGTTTCTTTCTGTACATTTATGCAGGTAAAAGGGATCTCAGCCAGTTGGTGATTCTTTTTGTGAGGAATACCCAAATGAAAGTAGAGTTTAGTGCTTTATTTTTAAAGTAAGAACCTTTATATGAGCTGGTGAACTTTTAAATTATTTCTCTATTTTAATTTTTAGCAATTCTCTGAAATGGTTGCAGGCTAAATAGTGCACCTGGAAAAGTGCAATTATGTCATAATGAGCTAAGTAGAATATGTCATATGAGCTCTAGTAGAATTGCTAGAAGTGCTGCTTATCAGCATTGCAGACCCTAAGCCTTGGACACTTCAAGGTATAATAAAAGTAATCTTGTGCCATTTCCCATTTTCCTGAGGTGCAGCATTATCATGGTTACAACTTTCTTCTTGTAACTGCATTAATGGGGAAGGGAAAGAAGAATTGAGAAGAATGAGATAGATAAATGATAGGAAGGAACCCTTTTCCCAGAAAGGGAGAGGAGCAGATGGTTTGCATGATCTCGTTCTTGGTGTCCTGGTGCTGCTCTTAGATCTTGTTCAGCTGAGGACAGAGGACATTGCGTGTTAATGGTCAGGAGCTGTTTTGGCCTCAGAAAGCAAACAGTGTCAACCTTGCGGTAATCTGCCAGGGAGGAACCAACAAGGACAATTCTAAAACACTTTCTGTAGCTGCGGCTCTCTGATGTGCTTCCTGAGCTTCACGCACATCGGTGGCATTGTCCCGTTCCGCTGCAAAAAAGGGAGTCGGGGAGGACGCTTTTTGATAGATTTCTCGGAAGAAAATAAAGTGCTAACGCCCCAATATTATATCTAAGGACTGTTTATAGACAAAGAAAAGTAAGCGTTCCTACCGAAGGGGGTCAGAAAAGAAAGCAGAGAGGGGGAAAAAGAGGGCCAGAGGGAGAAACAGAAGGCAGGGACAGATCGCTGCTGCATAGACCGCGGGCTCTCTGTGCCCGGCTGATGCAGCGTGTGCCGCCAGCTGCGGGCCGGCGCGAATTCCAAACAGCAGCGGGAGGCGTGTGCCCTCCCTGGGCGGGGAACGGCTGCCGGGGCCACGGACACAGCCCGGGACAGC
>VZTB01010504.1:332960-477891 GCA_013397245.1 Thryothorus ludovicianus
CAGCCCGGGACAGCCGCGGGCACAGCCCGGGACAGCCGCGGGCACAGCCCGGGACAGCCGCGGACACAGCCCGGGACAGCCGCGGGCACAGCCCGGGACAGCCGCGGACACAGCCCGGGACAGCCGCGGGCCCCGCTCCGGTGAGCGGCCGGGCGCAGGTCGAGCAGCGCGGCTGCGGGTCCGGGCTGCGGGACGGTGTCGCGGGTCGGTACCGTGGGTCGGTACCGTGGGCCGGCTCCAAGCAGTGTCCACCCCTCCACAGGAACAGCGGAGCACCGCGCGGTCGAGGAGCTCGGAGGGACAGGGGCGGACAGGGAGCAGCAGGAATGCAGAGAAGAAAAGGCGGCGGGGAGAGGGAGGGAGTAGGGCCGAGCTAACAGTGGAGGCGAACCCCTGATCCTTCCAGTAAACCCAAAGAAAATGCCCCCGGGTGTGCCGCAGTCAGCCGCTTTTATCCGTGCAGCTGAAGCTGCCCCGATCCCTCGGGTGGGTGCGCGGTCGCTCGCAGCCCCATCACTCCCCTGAACTCGGATGTCAGGCGACGCCGCCCGGCGACAGCGCTGCCAGCGTGTGTACAGCCCCTAGAGTAGTGCTTCATCTCATGTGTAACATGTGTTGAGGAAAAATAAAAATCAGATTGGTCCCTCTCAGGTATGAGGAATGGAAGATGATGGTGACCTGTGGCATACGTACACGACAGACAGGACCAGCACAAGTTTTGGACAGCACAAGGCATCAGTGATGGAGATCTCTGGGCTGGGAACTGCAGTGTGCTGAGAGAAGCAGCAGAATCCAGGCAAAAGAGGGAAAATGGGTAGAAATCCTGATGGACAACTTTCTGCAGGAGGTCCTTCTTGCACACTTAACCCCCAGTTTGGGAAGGAAGTGCACCATTTGTCATATCAATCTTCAGAGGGTGCTGAAGAATGCTCAGTGAAAAGGCCTCTTTCCAAGCCATTTGCAATTTGGCTACTACAGCTACTTCGTTCTCACTTGGGCTTTTCCATTGCTTTCTGCAGCAATTCAGAAGCAGAGCCAGTTCCAGTTCCAGCTGTGTTAAGGAAGCTTAATGGCTGCTCTTTTTTCTTGTTTCCATGCTGTTGCAAAGGGCTGCTCGCTGGTGGCTTTATGTTCTCAGACAACTGTTTATTTTCTTGTCATTTTCACTTCACTGGTTGAGGAAAAATGGGCCTAATAAACGGTGACGATTGTTGGTCTGGCAACAAATCTGCTCAGCTTGGGGCCGTACACAATCTAGGGCCCCAAACCAAGCCAGCGTGCCTCCCAGAGGCTGATCCCTGTCTGCGCCGGTGAGACGCATCCACTCTGTAATTCTCAAACACTGCTTCATCACCCTTACTCTCCTTGAGGGCTTCTCTCTGTTCAGGCTGTGAATTTCTGCTCTGCTGGTCCTCACCCAGCAGTCTGGTGAGGCGCTGTTGGAGTGGAGTGTTCGTACAGATCACAGAGAACAATCAAAAAGTAGATGGCAGGTACATAGAAGAGAAAATGTTATAAATTTGGGGGGGTGTCACTGATTACAGGCACACATCACACGGGTAGCTTATAGAACAGACTGTCTTTCTGGATGTTATTAAAAGTTGAAAACAAGCTGTACACTCGAAAATCTCTGTTAGCAAAGAGTGCCCTCAGGCAGCTCAACTTTTTAATCTTGATTTTATTTATTGAACAGAACGTAAATAACATATCAGCAAGATTAAAAGGAGTGAAAGGCAGAGAAAACTCACTTATGGTATGCTTTATATTGAGTAATTTGTTCAGTCAACCAAAACATGTTTTTCAGAGCTGAAGGGAACTTAGACATTGTTTGGGGTGGTATTTTTGAAAAATATTCTTATTGTTAGACATATAGACATCTGATTTAGAGAAGGGATGGAGGAACATTGTGTTCATACAAAATAGTAACTTTTCACGCAGTGTTGGCGGCATCCTGTGATTTTTCATTAAGATGTGTCCTTACTGAAGTGATGAAGTATCTAGATAAATCTCCAGACATGAAAGTCTAATTTTTGATTAAAAGCAATAAATTCATGAAAATATGCTGCTGATTTGCATTTGTGATCAAAGTGTAAGTCATGCATGAGCCTGTGAAATGTGAGTGAATGGCAACTCCAGTAACCTTCAAACTTAAAGAAAATGGATTAAATATTCTCATAAACAGCCAACAACAAAAAAAAAGTGAATTGCATGGAAAATGAGGAAGCTTTTGGGAATGTCCTGCTGTAAATAGGAATACTCCTGGATGTGGCACATAAATGTAGCCAGGATTAATACATTGGAGTTACTGGTGCATGTTGAGCCTCTAGTGTGATGGCATTATTCAGTGATCTTTTGCTCCTATATAAAAATTTGTGTGATAATTATAGGACAGAGGAATGACAAAGCAGACTTTGAAAAGTAAAATTTCTTCCACCAGAGTGAAAACTTTCTAGTGCTACAAGGGGCTGATATCTGCCTGGGGGCCAGTTGGGTGAGAGTGATGGTGTTGCAAATAAACCATCACAGGACCAAAACTGGTGCAGCCCCAGCTGGTCTAGGCTGGAATTTGCCTGGTGGCCAGTGAGGTCCAGTGCCAATGTTTGGAGAAGGACTGTCTGCTTTAAAAACAACAATAAAAAAACAAAGACTGATAACTCTTCTCAGATGCATTAGTAATCCTGTCAGCAGGCAGATGATAACATATTTTATGTGAAATGTCTGGAATCTGAGTCACTTACATGTTGTGTTAAATATATATGACTTTTTGTTTAGCTTAACTTTTTTTTTTACTCATGTGTGAATCATATGAAATAATTTGCTTTCCAAAAGATGTTACCCAAGAACCCATCACTAAAATCCTTAGAAATTACAAATTCTGAAAATAAGGTAGCATAAGGGCTTTTCTAAGTAACCAATTTTTGTTTTTCTCCATAAATATATATGTATAGTAAGACATTTATGCATTCCCTTATCCCTGTAGGTGTGGGATACAGGAAAACTTGACCCTTTGGACCTAGGTGAAAGAATGAAAGCCTGTTGTGTGTAAGTGGCATCTGTATCACCAATATGACAAGGAAGGGATAAAAGTCAATTGAATGACTATGGGTGCTTAAGAGAGCAGAGGAAAAGAGGATGAAGACTGTGAGTCAATTAATTTTCTGTCATCGCTAATGAATATTCTCTTTTACTTTGCCTTACAGAGCCCTCTTTTGTGTTATGGGAGGAGTAGGTATTGACTGTCCTTGTAGATGTCAGAGTCAGGAGCAAGAGATTGCTATAGGAAGACTGAGAAATATGGAAGCTTTAGCTATTGGAAATCAATAATAAAATACATGTTATTTTTTAAATAATAGAAATGTAGAAATCCATTCCTGGAACATTCTAATAGCATAATCTAATAGCAGCACTAGCCTCTTGAGCAGAAGCACTGTGGCTTCTCTCTTCTCAACTATGGAACTAATTAACTGTTTCTGCTTCCAATTTTTAACCTCGGTCTATTGGTTCGTTTCATTTTTATTCTGTCTTTAATCGTAGCACGTCCATCTCAGCTTCATGTGGCATCCAGGTTTAAAATGCTGTGAATGAGTGAAAGAGCAGACAGGAATGCCTCCAAGCTGAGCATACCCTGTGTGAAGGTTGTTTTCTATGGAATCGCTGTAGACACCCAGCAGAGACAATTAGAATTTATCTACTCCAAAATACCCTCTGGTAGAGTATTGGTGACTGGCTAATTAGAGGCACTTTTACAGCCCACGGAGATAATGAGACTCTGCTGCCACCTCAATAGAAGGGCACACAATGGGCCAGAAAATTCCTTGTTGCTCGGCTTACAGAGGGCTGAAATCTGGCAAAGGACTCGCTTCCTTTCAGGGTTGTATCCTTTAATTCTCACACTGATGGCTCATCTGGCTCATGGGCTCTACTCACTCTCCTTTAGAGCCTGCACTATTTTCTTCTGCTGCATTTCTGCTGCACAACTGACTTCAAAAGGGATGCATCTGCCAAACTCTATCTGCTGCGGTCTCTTCTGTGTGATCTTCTACTTACCTCTATGATTCTTTCTTGTTATTTCAGCAACCGTCTCCTGAAGATTTGTGTGTGAGCTTTGGGGCCTTTCTTCTGCTTTATTGTTGACTTGATATATTAAATCCAAAATAAAAATTAGGGATGATTACACAGGCTGTGATTATAAATAATTGATGCTTAGCAGCTTGTAATACAGGTTAATGCTCGAGACACGAGGTTTGTATCAAAGCTTGTTTATGTACTGGTCAGCTGGAATTTGGTCAGGATGGAGATTGACTCAATCTTTGCAGGAGTGTTTCAGCTGGGATTAATAAAGGTGTGGCACATGTCTAAAGCTGCAGAGTTGGGGACATTTTTGTTCTTTAGCTCAGCAGTGAGGCCTGGGGCTCTGGTGTACCCTGCGTAAACTGACTCCTGTGGGATCAGAGCTGATTCCCAGTCTGAGGGCAGCTGCATGCCTCCTGCCTGGGGAATGTGGAGTTAGGGCCTGAAAGTATTAACAGGTACATGTTAATAAAAAGAGCTGGTGGAGGCTGGAAGCTTGCCTTTCCCACCAGCTTCTTCATGTATTACAAAATGTGTGTCTGGAGAGGCAGTGCAGGGACTCTTGCAATAAATCTAGATTGGCCCTTGGCCAAGAGCAGTTATTGAGCTCAAGGATCCGAGCTTCTCCTGAGGAAATAAAAAAGCCTCAAACTCTCGTGTTTCTAGTTGCACAGTTTACATTGAATTAAAATATGTTTCATCTATTTAGCAGTCTGAATAATAAAAGCCGTATACAGCTGCACTAGCACTGTGCTACGCATTTTAATGACAAGTTTGTGACTACACTAGAATTGTAACTGCAATTCAGATGTTTCTTAATGCAGCCCAAATATTTTATTAGGGCTTCTTTTAAGTATTCATGCCAGGGAGGGAGGGGAAAGGATGAGTAAATAGCATTTAAGATTTTAATAATCCTTTGTTAAAGACAGTTAATGTAAGGGAAATATGGTAATTGTATGTTTTCAGACTGACAAGCATAATAATTTTGCCAAAACATGATTAAAATGACTGTCTAAATATTTGGAGTGTCTTCTAATAAAAATATATTCAACCTGTTTTTCATGCTCAGACTAATTTGAAAGCAAAAATGACATACAGTTCAAAAGAAGGTATTAAATCAGAAAGGGCCACATTGTTCTCTCATGGAAATGGTGATTTAATATTCAGGCTAAAGTCTTAAATGTTTGTGTATTTTGCCAGCTGTTTAGCAGCTTGAGACACTTTGAATAGTTTCAACAAAATGACAATAAGACTTGGGCAAAGTAAGATTCATTAGTGGAAAAAACAGAATAAAGTAGACAAATAACACAAAGCAGGCAAAATTGGAAGAGGAAAAAGGAAAATGGCAAAAATTCTTTGCTTCAGGTTGGGTTTTGTGGGTTTTTTTAGTTTAAAAGGAGTGTGTCTGTATAAATTGGAAGGCATTCTGCACATAAGGGAAAGCCTTTAGACTAAAAATGGATAGTTACACATGGCTTGCAGTCCTCTTAATATGTTGGTGTAGAAGAAGGGGTTACAGGTGCCCTCTCCCCTGACAAGTCTCAGCTGTACCAATTACCAAAGAGCAGGAACAGCCTTTCCCTTAACGGGCCACAGCTGGGACTGATAAAGATGAGTGTGATCAAAGAGGGGCTCGGGTGCTCAGGGGAGCCTTTGGAGGAAGAGGAGCTGGAGGAGGTGGAGGAGCCCTGAGGAAGAAGGAACGATCCCGAGGGACACAAAGAAGGAGGAGACAAGGCAGAGAGTTGCTGCTGTCCCAGATGAGCTCTGAGGTCAGTGTGGGTGTGCTGCAGTTGGAGCTGCAGTCAGAGTGCAGCTCGGTCAGAGCCTGTGCTCAGAGACTGCAAACTGATCCTTGCAGTCCCAGCCCAGCAGGGAATAACCAGCAGCAGAGCTGCAGCTGGGCCCTGCAGCAGGAGCTCGCTGCAGGCAGGGTCAGCCTGGCAGAGCTGCAAAGGAGAATAAACTGGGACCCTTTTAGTGCTGTTCAATGAGAGTTTGTGTCTTGGCTCATTCCTACCCCTAATGAGAGGTGTGCTGCAACATTAATAATCTATAGGAGTGGTAGTTCCTTGTGATGACTTTTTTGTGCAACCACAATAGGCACAAGTTAAAAAGAGAGCACAAGTGCTGATGTTTCAGGCTTTAAAAAAAAAATTTTAAAAACAAAGCTTTATCCAGCTAGCATTTTTCATCATAGAAATGGATGGAATAGAGGGTGCCACATGTTTTGGTACTTCATGAGCTTCAACACCAAAGAATGGAGATGTACCTTGACTCCACCTGGAGACAATGTACATATGACTTGTGGCTTTTTCATCTCAAGACTTGCTTAGTTTCTGAAGTGCTTTTTGTGAACATGTGAGGTAAATATTTTGAATTAAAAATGTGTTGGTTGTCTACAAATACAGAACACTGGATCAACATAGCCACTGGTTCTTTTGTCTTACAGCCTTGTGTTGTGCATTCCCTCTGATTGTGTGTTATGTTGATTATTTGGGCTGCTCCTCTTTGGCTGTTGTGTCAGATTTATCTTGTGTTGAGGAAGGTTTTGGTACCTGAATTACTATAAGACTGAAAAATTGTCTGTAGAGAGGAAGTATGAGAGCATTTCTACATGGTAAGGCCAGTGGAGGCCCCCAGGCACCCTAGGGAGCATCAGAATAGAGCCCTCTTAGTGCAAGGGAAAGAATAATCAAACTTGTTTAGTCCTTGTCACACTGTATTGCAAAGCAGCATTAGATAAACATAATATAAGTTGCATAATTAAATCCATTACCATCAAACTAAAGAAGTTATTCCTCACTTCAGGTATTAATACAAATTTAGAGTTCAGACTTGAGGCAATGAGAAACTCAGCTTTAGTTTGCTCACTTAGCCTCGGAGTTGAATGGTCTCTGAGCTATGTAGATTTTGGATCCCTTTGAACTAAACAGCTTTTTTGTATTTAACACCTCTCCTAACCTTTCCACTCCCTTTGCACACAGAGCACTGCTGTGCAGGCACACCACGCCCTGCCCTCCCTGTTTCTATTAGGCTGCAGTTCATCACAAAAAATGCCTCCCATGTGCCTCCCTTGCAGCCAGAAATGAGGAATGATAGGAACACCTGCCTGTTCCTGAGTCTGCTTGCTGACATGCAGTGCAAGGAGAGCTCAGTGAGTCTGAGCCTGAGGCTGCATCTGGAGACAATTTCTGGCGCTTTGGAAATATGGAGAAAACTCTTAGGTGGTTTTAGTGTGGAGGGAAATGGATAAAAGGCACCGAGGGCTGTTCATGTTCAGTCATCATCAGTTTCGTTTCCCGAGGTAGGGGAGGCCCCTGCCCGGCCAGGGAAGGTTTTTGGAGGCTCTTTGGATGCAGCAGCCATGGGATGTCACTGTTGCACTGCTCAGCTCGGGCTGGAGGACCGCTCCCCTCTCCGGAGGAAGATAAATAGATAAGAACTGGGGGAGGGGGATTCCGAGTCAGATTCATCCCCGTGAGTAAATTGAAGCCAGGAACTTAGAGAAGATTGAAACAAGATAGGCAGGGCTTTTTCCAGCGGTGTCGAAGGCAGCAGAGTCCATTAAGGCGCGGAGGCGAGCAGCTGCTTGATTGTAATGAAGGAAGGAGAAGGCTCTTTCTGAGTGACAGATCCTGCCTTGATTATTTTTAATTTTGATGGATGTATGAGGGACCAAAGCACAAAAAGCTTTACTCAAGGAAGGGAGGAGGAACTAGGCAGTGTGGAATAGTTCTTTTCTTCCTGCCTCAGGATGAAGGCATTTTTTTTTCTGCTAAATTGGAGTCTGTCCTCACTGTCATTCATCCATTCTTTAGGACATGGAAAATAGATCATTTGGGCTTATTTTAGTCCCCCCATGGTTACTGTGTTCTTTCACTATTTTTGACAGTCGTATACTTTGGATCATAAGATTGTGTCTTATTAACATGTGCATACTTTAATGGTTTTCTAATAAATATGATCAAAATAATGTATAAATGTGTGTGAGCAATATGTATTTTGGATCTATTAAGGAAAGAACAAATTTCCTAGTGTCATTGTAGGTCTATTTATAAAACAAGTATAGGTCCAGTAATGCAGGGAAGATTAACAGCAATGGTTAGTCAAGAAACCTATGTCAAAACTGATCCCCCACAGACTATGTCATTTTTGTTTTGTATTTGCATAGTAACATCCAGGAGAAGAACTTTATCT
The DNA here is from genome assembly GCA_013397245.1 of Thryothorus ludovicianus. Taxonomy (NCBI): domain Eukaryota; kingdom Metazoa; phylum Chordata; class Aves; order Passeriformes; family Certhiidae; genus Thryothorus; species Thryothorus ludovicianus. The sequence goes on from VZTB01010504.1 coordinate 341,232, forward strand.
CATAGGTTGCCATAGCTTACTTGTGAAAAAATAGTTTAAAGTATCTTAGGAATGGGTACTATCTGTCACTAAAGTTGGTAAATAGATGCACTGAGTTATAGGGAGATATTTCTGAGTTTATTGATGCACCTGGTTTTATTTAACACCTTAATAATCCAGAAGGTACTGTAAGCAGTATGGCAAATAAATTCACAGGTTGTATTACATTTTGGAAGAGCTGTGAGATTGGATGATAACTTAAAGATCCTGCAGTTAGAAATAGGACAGAAAATAATAAATAATGCCATTCAGAAAGAATGCAAATGGAGAAACTAGTGTTTAATGTAACAAGAGAGCAATATTTCAACACAGAGGAGATGAGATAGTGGAAACAGTATGGTTTTACAATGTGGAATAATGGGGAAGGGATTGTCAAGGAATAGTCAGAGGACTATTATGTAATAAACTAGGCGTAGAATAATGGTGAAGACTAAATTTGTTCACTTGATTTGACTTGCTGTGAATTTGGCAAATAAAATTCATAATCATTAGTATCTTCTTTTTTGAAAGCTCCTATGTTCCTGATGCTATTATAAGAGCTTTTTTTTTTCTTTGTTTGTTTTCAATGAGTTTTTAGCTTCTGGCATTTAAATAAGAAAATGAATTGCCTCATAGGACAAATGAAAAGAAACTATTGATTATCAGAGAGATGCCTCTAAATGAGTTAAGGTGCGAATGTGGCCAAAGTCAGTAGTATAGATTTTATTTAACAATAAATGTGAGGTAGGGATAGAAATAAATTGAAAAAAAGCAGGTAGTGGGTGAGACAGATTTAGTAGGAAGATATCACTACTCCTGGCTCCAGGTGGTGTCCTGTTGGCCCTCTTCTTCTGGGCTTCTCAGTGGTGGGGGTCCCCCAAAACAGAGTTCAATGGGTTCAGGATGTACCCGAAATGCCCAGCACCCCACTGGGAGAAGTTGTACCCTGTCTTTCACAACACTCTGGATCCGTTCTGACACTGGGGGTCATGTGCAGTCCTTAGGAGGAAAATGAGTCTGGGGGTGTCTCGGGGCTCTTGGGTGCTTTGTGACTCTTTGAGGTGTGACAGGTGCCTCTCATGCCACAGCTGAGGCAGTTCTGTCCCCTCAGAAGGGACGAATGCCCCTGGCCCGTGTGGGGCTGTGGGTGCCCTGTGCTCAGGGAGCTGAACAGATCATTCCTTGCACATAATAATGGGCAAAGTCCCCTGATGATCTTCAACAGTGTTTTAGGCATTTGTGAGCTTTAAGTCTCTTGCAGAAATTTGAGTATTTTTTTTTTAAATGCTGTTTTTTCAACCTTATTTTGGTATATTTGAGACTTAAGTTGTAAGAACCACTTTGGCAATACTGATCTCTTATGCACATCAAAAGTTGGCATCAGTTACCAAAAGTGTAGGTGCAGGAGAAAAGTTCAGCAAGAATTCTTTATTGAAGAAAAAGAATAGCTGATATCGAAAAAAAAGTAAGATAAATAATTTGTCAAAACAATGATAAAACATCTCTATAATAAATATTTGAGGACACTGAAGGATAACTAGATTTAGAAAACACAACAGCTTGCTTAAACTATGAGTAGAAATAGTGGGTCCTATGAAACAAGAAGTAAAAGGAAATTAAACAATATTTAGCAAAGTAATGAGTAAAATTATTTCAGATTATATAAATAACTTGAGGGTGAAAGTGGGTTTAATAATTTTTTTAAATGGAGCATAGAGTACAACCAACATTGCACGAAATCCAGAATTGGTCAGGTGATAAACCAGACACAGCCTGTCCTGTTCCTAACACTGACTGCAGTGTGATGTTCTAAAGCCTTTGCACTCCTGCATCATCATTATGTTCATTAGACTTTTATTGGAAGTTTTGTTTTTCTTGAAAGAATAGCTATACTGTGAAAGTAACTGATCTTGGTGAAGACTACAAAGTTAGGGTTGTTTTTGACAATATGATTACAGCAGAAAGTGCTCTGAAGGCTCAACTTTGAAGACTTTAATAGGAAATTGGCTTTCCAAAAGGCAAATCAGGAGACTGGAAAGAAGAGCTCCATTCTAAAATGAAGATAATCTATGAGGCTTTGGAACAGATTTTAAGAAGTACCTACTTCAATTCAGTGTTTTCCTCTGTTAGAGGCATGATTTCTGTCTGCTACATTCAGGAGCAGATGTGGAAATCCCAGAGGTTGGTTTGTGCTAGCCCTTATCCTGCTCTAGTCACTTTTACACATCAGCACTTCCTGGGCAGAATTGCAACCTTTGGTACATCAGTATGTGTCTTTGGGGATGTGCCTGTGTTCCTTTGTCTTTCTTTGGGACATCAAGGACAATGTCAAGCAGCTCAAGTTTTAGGGTCAAAATACCAAACTGCCCTCTGTGAGAGAGCCAGCTTGGCTATGGTGAGGTTGGTTTTTGGTAGGCTGTCAAAGACTGGCAAAACCCCATGCTAAGTATTTCCAAGAGGGATCTTTACCACTTAATGGCAGTCAGGGTAGAGTATAAAACATCATGGCGTGCTGCAAATATATCCAGGAGTGTGATGGCAGGGACACAAGAGAATTTGTGTGTTTTGTTAAAAGGGAGTTCCATTTTTACACAGCATTGGAAATGTCAGCCTTGACTGCATACAATGATGCAAATAAGTGCTAGCAGCAGGTTTGCCATAGGTGGCTCTAGAAAGGACAGGAGTTGATGTATTTAATGAATTTTTAGAGTTGACAAGAGCATTAACAGTTTTCTTACCTTTAATGTTCACGTTTAAAAAGACTGCTTTCTGCTGGTGATATTTTCTTCTAGCCCCATCTGGAGTGTCTTAATTGGTTCTGCTCATGTTTAACTCGTTTTGCCTTCCAGTCAATTACTGGAATCTTCCACTAAAGTCCAACTGTGTGGTGTTCTCCCCGTTATACCTTCAGCTACATGTGTTCCCTCAACATATATATTCAAATTTATGTTGCTAGACAGTTTTGTCTCTGATTATAAACAGAACTGCTTTTAAATGTGTCAAGTAGCCTGTTGCAAAGTCTGAATGTGTGTATGCATGTGTAAACTAGAGGAATTCCTGGATAAATGTATAATGATTAGGAAGGAACCTTTAACTGAGCCAGAGAAAATGGCAGATGTGCATTTATAGGCTCTGATGCAGCAAAGTGCTTAAACACCTGTTTTACTTAAGAACACAGGCAGCCCAATTGATGTTAATGGGACTATTCAAGCTTAAAAATAAGCACGTAGATTGAAGAGTTGGATTGGAGCCAGGAATATTAACAGGCAGCAGCCATGGCATTTATGAATTGTCTTTCTCTCAGGCAGTAAGTTCATAAACCAGTGTCTCTAACAGTGTGACTGCTGCTGCCTTGTGCAGCCACGGAAATGGAAGGAACAGGAAGGATGGAATAGTTCTATGGAAAGGAATTAAAAGCCCCTGAATTACAATCCTCTGCCAGACATTGAATACTTCAAAGACTGAAGAATCCTCTTGAAAGTTAGGGATTTGGATCAGGCTGACCCCTTGATGAAGTAACTCAAGCACAGACCAGGCATACCAACGCCTGAAGTTTCCCTTTTATTAGCTGTACTTTTATGATGTCAAATTAAAATACCCCATCCCAATCTTTCATGTTTTATGTGTATCTATCCCAAGGCTTCTAGCTGCAGAGGGAAGAAACCTCCATTTGGTCAGAGTGGAACTTTGGTGGGTTTTTTTTTTCTTTTGACTTGATGAAAGGTGCTTTTTTAGCTTGATATTTTTCAAAAAGCTGTGAGGCACATGTGTATTTATGCCCTCACCTCTCTTTGGGGCAATGCTGCATCTTCAGATTCATGTCTACCTACTGCTCAGTACAAATGCCTTTGGCTGTCTTGCCAGCCAAGAAAGTGATGCTGATGAATAAAACAAAAGAATTTGCTGACTGTTCTGTGTGAAATCACACCAATGTACTAATGGAAATGCTTGGTCTGCTTTGTTGGAAAGCAGCTCAACACAGAATCTCCACTCTGTGAGTCGCCCATTCCCATTGGTAATGAAGAGAAATACCTTTCCTTATATCCTAATAAATCTGAAGAACATTATGCAAATTGAAAAATGCACCTTTGTCAGAATGCTGTCAGGTAGCACCTTTCACTCTGGAGGACTATTTGTAAGCACAGGGAAGCATCGAGAAAGTAGTAATAAATTGCTCTGGTACACTGTTCTGGCAGCCGTTAATAAATCAATGTGAAGGGGAGTTCTGAAGGGCAAAATGTTGCTGTCGGTAGGTGTCCAATTTAATTTTGCTCAAAATTAATATTTCGGATATGATAAGTGAGCTGGCAGGAACAGATTTCATGATTAATTCTAGGGAGTCAAAAATGCTTTGATGGCACTTTAATAGCAGCTTCACTGATCTAAAAGTCCCTTCAACTAGCTGGTGTGCTTCAGTTCCTAAATTATATTATTAAATCTCTTTTGTTGGTTTGTAAATAATGAAATGTTGCATATTAAAAGGTGAAGTTTATACTGCCTCTAGTTCTACCCATGTAAAGTGATGGGGACTTGACTTGGATGTATAGTGGTTTAAACAAAATCAGGTAAAGGTCAACTCTTTAGAGAAAACAACCATAAGTTATTTTGTTAGGTCCCTTATTTTCTTGACCCTGCAAAGACCTTGATTTTGTGCTGGAATGAACTAGAGAATGTTTGAAGGTTCATTAGTATCTACTTAGGGTGGGCTGGGAAAGCTTTTCAATGTAGAATGATGTTAATGACAAATATGCCTTTTGTTTCATTGTGAAGACCTTTCATCTCTGCATCTCAGGGACCTTTGCAAATGCTAATCAGTGAAGATTTGCTGTGCCTTTGTCAAATTTCTTACCTAACATTTGTATACACAAATCCATTTCTTTAATGGAGCTGTCCTTTGTACTGGACATTTGCTGATATGCCAGCTTCTGAAGGAGGTTCTTCTATTATCATTTTACTGGTAGAAAAACCGAGTTACAAAAGGGCAGGTTCACATCTAAGTTGAATGCCTCCTTGAATCTGCAAGTATTTTACAACCTTTTGCTGATAATTTTTCTTGTAAACCACAGACTTTTTAAATCTTGAGACAGGCGTGGTTCTAGAAATTTGTAAAACCAAATAGGCACGAGTAGAATGTTTGGATGTACATATGCATATTAAAAATGAGAAGATGCATTTATGCAATACAGATGAAAAATCATGCGGACGCATAAAATGTATAAGAAAACTGATTAACTTTAGCAATGTAAATTACCCTTATGTTTATGCATTTCTTCAATTTAGAATATTCATTAAAAGCCATAGAAACCAGGCATGTTGCTAGTTGTTTCCAAGAAGGTAGCACTCAACCTGATTAACTTGTATTTTGAGCCTAGTGTGTATCTTTATATATATTTATTTATATTGAATTTGTGTAAAATTTATGGTTTGTGTCTTTTGTACAAGGTGTACACAGGATGAGTGAATGAAAGCTTATGTCAATTTTGTCCTGAAGTTATTTAGATGGACTTTACCTCAGCTCATCTATCCCCAGTCTCCTGTTTCTGTTAAAGCTGAATTATGCCAGGTTCAACATGGAGCCAGCCAAGTGAGCAAACACCAGTGGCAAAAGTCATTTCACTGGCAGAAGCCATGTGTGTGGGGGAGAGGTGTACTCTGAACTGCACCCAGCGTGCCTCAAACCTGGGTGACAGCCCCAGGCGTCCCCTGAATATCCCTGGTGACATCTGGGCTTGCTGCAAAGATGTTTCCTGCAGTGGGAGTTCTCCTCTGTGCACACCCACAGGGACACTGCTGCTGGCAGCTCTGGTCAGCCTCTGCATCCTGCCTTTGTTTCACAGGACCTGGCCCCAGCTCTGCCAGTCACCAGTGTGCCTGTTCTGCTCTGCAAAGACACTGCTGCTCCTGCTGCAAGCCTTCAGGAGACAACAGTGTAAACCCAGCACTGTCTGACATCCCAACTCCAGCTGTCAGGCATGGGAGAAGCATCATTAATTTCTGAGGGGCTTTCTTATATATCTGGAAGAGTAAATGAAAAGGTGAAAATGAAAAATAAATTCTCCTATATAAATGGAGCACTTGGATTATCAACTAGCCATAATGTTCTGTTTCTGTGGCAACACAGAGGGGCTGAAGGCTCTTACAGTAGTAGTTCTCTGACTCACTCCTTGAAATTAATGCAGTCTTTTAATTTGAGGCTGTTGGTTTGGCAAAAGAACTTCAGAAGCAGCACTTTGATGTCTTTTTGTAGCTGAGGAAAAGCCTTTAATTAGGTCACCTAAACTTCATTTTCTTTTAAACTGTTCACTTTCACAATTCCTTTTTCCTTTGCTTTCTTTGATGTTTCAAAATATATGCCAGTGATATTTAAGTTTATTTATTATGCACTGGCATTAAACCTTTGCTATTAACATTTACTTATATGCTTGAAAATTGATTAATTGGGTGTAGAGGGAGAGTTCTTCATTCATGTTTCATTTAACATTCTACATGCTTGTTGTGTACTTATGTTGTGCTCTGTAGGAGTAACAACTGTAGTGGATGTAAAAGGATTGTTATATCTCACAGCACAATGCCCTTCGTGGTCTTAATTTCATATATAGGATGAAAATTAATTTTGACTAAGCCACTAAGAATGGATGAACTTTTGAGCTGAGCTGCAAAGTCAGACACAGACAGATCAGCCTAAATTATGAGAAAACATTATGTAAAGAATTCCATAGAAGCTAGAGCTGGAGTATGTTATTGCATTATCTAACAATTCTTTCTGAATATTGTTTGGGAGATTCAGAGAAGGAAGATTTTGTTGGTGTGCGTGTTCAAACAGGCAGTTTTGATCTGAGAGCTTAGACAATTATTCTCATGCAAAGGGGGAGCAGAAGCAGTACCAAATGACCTGTCATGCAGTTAAAAGGATGGAGCTGAGCCTGTGCACTGGTACAGACCATTACCCACGCCCTGTTAATGTTCTGTATTAGCAGCCCCATACTGAGCACAGTGCTGCTTGTGGCTGGATCCTCACAGACAGCTCCAGCTCTGCTAAATGGTGATGAATTCTTGTAATGCCACTCTGCGAGGCATCTGATGAATGAAATGCATTTGCATGAAGCTCTGAGTGTCTTTGGTGCTCGATCTGAGGGTCTTGCAGCTGAGGAAGTGGCTCTGTTTGGGGGATGTTGTGTTTATGAACAGTTCTTCAGCCAAACCAGCAACTGGTGATGTTTTTCAGCAGCTGGTGCAGCAAAGCAGCTTCTCTTTCAATGCCCACCTATGTCTCACCTTGCAAAGGACTAAAGGGACATGTGGTACCTCAGCTAGTACAGTAAAACAATTCCATTGATATAATAAAATGATTAGGAGGAATAAGAGACAAGATTGGGAGCAATAAACCAATAGTTTCTATGAATATGGGGCTGTATTGAGAAAAAAGTAGTAAATTATCATTCTCTCAACATTTTTAGATCTGTCCTTATTTTAAGATCTCTTTTTGCTGATTTTTTTCTGTTTTTTGAGGTAAATCCCAGATTGGAACACAAATAAGTTGTGTATATATGATCAGAATACATAAATGTGTTCCTTTTATGTTCAGAAGTGTGTCTCCTTGTCAGTTCACTGTTATATGGCAGTTGTTTTTTTATCTCCTGATGTGGTGATAGATCAGAAAATCAGAACTGGGTAGCTAATAGCAGAGCTCTATTATGCCAAGAACAGGCTTCTTAAGAAAGAGAGCTATTTAGGAAAAGTAACTACGCTTGTGCATTATAGGGTATAGAAAAGAGTTATTAGTCATCTTAATGCCTCTCTTTTTTTTTTACCAAAGCACCATTGTTCGCTGCAGAACATTCCCCTTGTTCTCTGCAGCTTTCAGTAATCCAGATGGGCAGAAATCCATTGTCACTGCAATGAAACAAATCTGTAACAAAGAATGGGATCACAGCACCGTGCGCTGAGATTTTAGGCAGGTGCATGTGGTGAGCAGGGAAGCATTGAAGGTTTTTGTGTCTGTAGAAGATGCAGAGACACAAAGTGAAGATGTCAGAGTGTGATCAGGAGCAAATACTGTTCTTCCAGTAGGTTTTTTGGGTTTTGTTTTGTTGTTTTTTTTTTTTTTGCACAAAGAATAATGGAGGAGCAGGGGAAGGGGGTAGTCAAATATGAGTGACACATAACAAAGATTTTATGATTTACACCTGGGGAAACTTTGGCAGAAAAGCCTGACACCTGATATATCATCTGGTGCCTTCCAGAGGAGAAGAAATATGTTCTTGGCAGTTTCTGTAAACACCTCAGACATAGGAACTGCCTCTGGCTCAGGATGGTTTTGAGAAAGGAGGGAGCACTTGCAGATACAGGGAAATTCCTGTGAATTTGGTACCAAAATGCTAATGTTCTCAGTGCATCGTAGGTTAAAACTGAAGACACACAGTAGATTACATTTGTTTTTCCTGTTCTCTCATGCTTTGATTAGACTACATAAATAGAATCATATTAATTGTATGTCATCTTACTGTCTGCAATTGAAATTCAAGGCTGTAGCTTCGCAGATTTTGATTGAGATGCAGAAGAGCTTCTTTTTGTAAAACAATTTACTGTCACTGTTTTGCAAAAAAATCTGCTTTTCTCCCCTTTTAAATTTTTTTTTCAGTTCAATTTTTTGGTTTATTTCTATTGCTTAGGGGTATTTTTTTCTACTGATGGGTAATGATTAAAGAACAAATCTTCCACACCAAAAAGTATTCCTAATATTCCTATTATTGATAAAGTAAGGTCAGGTTCAGTGTTGTACATACTGAAAAATAAATACATGTAATGGAAATCTTCCTGCAGTTTTAAGATGATTATAATCATAGGTTCCTCTATCATAAAAGAGAGTGAGTCTGGAACACACATCAAGAGCATGGGAAAAAATTACTTTTGCATTAGGTTTTTTTCTGACATAGATTTTGTGGTATTTTTTTAGGAGATGGTTTTGGAGCTACTGGTGAGTGAGTCTTACTGGAAGCACAAGACAGTCAGATCTGTCTGTCAGTCCACACAAAGAGATGGGTCAGTTCTACAAAGATATTCTTCTTGGAAGGTGATAGCATGGAGCTTCTAAAATTCCTACGTGCTTGGTGGATTTGTACTCTGGATATTGACTGTCATTCACAGCCTGCTTTTATTTGAATTTTGTGCTCTAAGGCTGAACTAAGATTAAACTTGCATATCTAGGTTCCTGCTGAATTTTTGTGGTTTGTGCAGCCCTTCATAGCTCTGCAAAATGACAGTCTGGTGCTGTGGGGTTTGGTCTCCAGGGCACAGACAGGTAAAGCCAGAGCATTTTCAGGCAGCTGCACTTGAGTTTACACCTGTGCTAGCAAACTGTTGAGAGTTCACAAATTGAAAAGGTGTGAAAACCCCTTGGGTGTAAGATTCTGCCTAGTCGAGCATCCTGACCTGCCACTGTCCTGTCACAGTCAGCATTTGTACACTGCTCAAGTGGGTATGAATCTCTCCCATCTAGATTTAGTAGTAATTATGTGCAGGATGTCAGACACTTCACACAGTCTGTGTCTGCACCAACATAAAAGACAGTAGAGAATTTAATTTGTAATCAGCATTGATGTTTCTGATTTGTGGAGTGACCTTGAGTATAGATTGGCTGCCCTTCCAGAGGCTTTTAGCAGACTTCCCTCACTCTGTTTGCTCCCTGATGCTGTGTCTGAGGAGAAGAATTGTGCGTTTGTGGGTGTGGGCTGAGGAGACCCTCAGCTTGCCCCAGCAGTGAGAGCTCCCAGCCCAGAACCAGCATGTCCTGGGCCTCAGGAGCAGTGTGGGCAGCAAGTCAAGGGAGGAGGTTCTGCCCCTCTACCCTGCTGGGAGAGCTGGGGCTGTTCTCCTGGAGAAGAATCCAGGGAGACCTCAGAGCTCCTTCCAGTGCCTGAAGGGGCTTCAAGTGAGCTGGGGATGAATTTGGGACAAGGGCCTGGAGTGACAGGACAAAGAAGAATGGCTTCAAGCTGTCAGAGGGCAGGGTTGGATTGGATATTGGGAAGGAATTCTTCCCTGTGAGGGTGCTGAGGCCCTGGCACAGGCTGACCAGAGAAGCTGTGGCTGCTCCATCCCTGAAAGAGTCCAAAGCCAGGTTGGGTAGGGCTTGGAGCAACCTGGGATGGTGGAAGGTGTCCCTGCCCGTGGCAGGGGTTTGGAATGAGGTTGTGTATAAGGAGCCTTCCAACCCAAACCATTCTATGCTATGTTAGTTTGTGGTAGTCGCTGTAAGGATGTGTGAACCTGTGGTTGCTGGACTATTTTGATATCTTTCATCATTAGTGAGATTCTGTGAAGAAAAGGATCAATGGTAGCCTTTAGTTCATACTTGTTTTTCTTATTCCTGATTAGTTTGGACACTTGGGACCTTGTAACTGATAAACCTTGGACAGCAAAACATAAGAGTATTTGCCCAACACGGAGGTTCTTTCATCTCTCATGAAGGATCTGTCATCTAATTGACACCTTTAGTCTGAATTTTCTGAAACCATGTTGCGCTTAATAAATGTTAACTAAGCATTAACCTGTCATTGATCTGTACATGGTAAGGAAAAGCTAAGCCAGCATGCTGAGGAGCACTTTAGATTTGCAATTTGTGGTAAAGAGCTTTGATTTTTGAAGAATAAAGCAGCTACACTCAGTGCCATACATCCTCAGTGGCATAACTGAAGGACAGGCTGCTTTCAGGATAGGGTGACTGCTGGTCCAGTCCACGGGTGGAACATAAGTCCTGAGCTCATAAGGGATGGCTGAATTTACTGGACTCACAGAATTGTTTAATATTTTTTGTCATGTTCTGGGAGGTCCTGAATGTCCTGAATATCCGTGTTTTTGCTTTCTTACCTCTGCAATCTCTCTCCACCTTACCAGCTGTTTCTGTTGTACAGATGGGTTCAGTGCTAGGCACAAGCCAGGGTAAGGTGTCTCTTGGAAATGTTAACTGGGCTGAAGGTAGTGTGTGTTTTTCTAGAGCAAGGAAGATTCCAGTGGCAATGGAAGTTTTTAGCTTACAATCTATTACCAGTTGTGCCTAGAAAATAAGAATTGAGACCAGCCTCATCTAGCCAAATGCTGCAAGAATAGCTGTTCTGAAACACAGAGTGTTGACAATCTGTCTGGCAAACTGGGCTTTTTTTGCTCAGTCTTGTTTCAATTTCTTGAGAGGAATAATTTATTCCATTGCAACTCTGTCCACAATTAAGCTTTTATAAACATGACTAATAAATGTTGCAAAATCCTACTCTTAATGTTATCTTAAAGAGTCAAAATGTTTTGTTATACCTGTCCTTATTACTCAGTTCTTACAAACTGTAAAACTGGGCATGGGGGGAGAGGGCTGAGAAGAGGAGAAAGGGACTCAAGTTGTGCTCTTGCATCGCCAAGTAAATTTATTTGATTTTCTGTTCTGGTTAAAGTGCTGAAGGAGAAGGTAGTTTGAAGTATGATATTTAAGGGAATGTGCCATTTCTGACTATTAAAGTGTCTTATTTTTCATAAAGATTTGTTCCACTATAACCACAAAAGAGAGACTTTTAATTAGACTTTTGAATCTCATTAGGAAAAACAAATATCTATACTTAACTACTCATATATGACTTGATAGAAAATTGCTAATGTAATTAGATTTTAATAGTGTTAATGACTCTCATTTCTTATTAGTAAGAATTAAATCTAATGCAAGATTGTGTGAAAAATTGTTACTGCCTTTCCTTCCTTTAAATGTAAAGCAGCTGTGTGTACCTGAAGTCAGTTTTCTCTTCTTCTTTGAAGTCAGATAGTGCTGTGGTATTTTAGCCTAACTGGCCTGTGACAGGAGGATTTTCAAGTGAATCAAAAAGGCAGAATGCTTTAAGTGTAGTTAGAGGGTTTGATACTCCTAGAAGTATTGCAGCAAGCACTGAGATGCTGTAAAAGAGGGGAAAAAAACCCTTTAGACTGAAGATTTACAGATAATCTGCACTAACTAGTCAGTGTAGCTACATTAATATGTAGCTGTGAAAAGGTTTTTCTTTAAAAAATCACGCCAAAACTTGGCCAGTGGAAGAAAATATTCTGAGAAGTGGTATAGTATCATGATGTAATTTTAAAAAGAAGTTTGCACACCTCTGGTGCTGTCTGGACTTCACAAGTGACCTTGTTGAAAATATGAATTTTCTATATCTGGTCTATATCATCAAAATACTTTCTGAAAACAGCCTCAGGCTTTGGCCTTTCAAAGTCAAAATCTGGACTGCTGGAACACGAGCATAAAAATTGCAAACGAGTTGTATGACTCAGGCATCAGACTGAGTAAACTATATACAGTGCTAGAAGAGAAGATGAATAAAAATCATTGATATTTGTATGAGTAAATTGAAACATGAGTAGTATAACTACAAATTAAACTTCATTAGGATGCTTAAAAATCAGGGTTCTAGATAGCTTAAAGCACAGTGTAGTGTTCACTGTGGTTCTGGATAGAAAGGTATGTAGACTCACACCCCTGTAATTCCCTTTTTATTTGTACAGATGCAAATGCAAGAGGCAGAAATTAGTCATGAGGTTTTTATACCCATGTCCTCAATTTTATCCAAATCTGGGCTTTACATTTCACTGTCAAGGCAAAGCTACATGAATCTTTCTCTTAAAACAAAAGCCAAATGCTCTGCAAAAGAAGCCCTGATAACTGTGCTTGTGTTTCTTCCCAACCTAATACATTTCTAGTTTCAGAGCCTGCCATTACTTTTGCTGTATTTCTTTGTGACAGAACATTGCATTCAGGCCCTTAGGCTGCCTTTCATCCTGGCATTCAATAATAATGGACAGAGTGTAAAGATCTGTAATCAAAAGGTAAACACTGCAGCATTGTGTACAAATAACTCTTGAGATATTTATCCTGAAAGACATCCAGGTTAACATTTTAGCTGAGGACACTAGGGAAAACCTTGCTGGTGGTGAGTGAGTTCCTTTTTTGTGTTTGTTTTTGTTCTGTCTAGTGCTCTGCTGTTTCCCAAGCACACTGAGCTGTGTGAGCTCGCAGCAGAGCTGCTGCAGCAGCGAGGCCATTTTAATGTGACAGCTCTGAAATTCACCCACTCCTGTTTTCCTGATTCTCCTTTAAGCAGCAGGTGCTGGAGGGGTCCTACTACCTTGTTTAAACATAAATGTTGTATGACTTTAGCCCTATTGGTGTCACTTAATCACTTCTGTCCTCGCAGACCTGGCAGCAGAGGCAGTTAACCTGGTGTACACCCGTGTCAATTCCATGACCTGTTCCTGTTTGCCAAAAGTACTAAGCCCTGTGGTGTAAGGTACTTTCTAGAGGTCTATTTATCACAGTGACCTATGCCCTTTTAGGAATTACACCCTAACCTATAGTATGAGTGTGTAAGCAGAGGAGACAGCTGTCTAAGGAGCCAACACAAATCAAGGTAGATTAAGCAGGGTGGTGAAAAGCAAGAGACAGTGGTAATTTCTTTGGCTTTACAGAACTATAAAAAAATCTGTTTCAAGTGCTACTGTTTAAAGGCCATCTGAGGAGACTGGACTCTGCTTCAAGCCCTGCTGACAGGTCCAGAGCTGCTTTGGGCAGTGTCTCATGTGTGGGAAGGTGCTATGGGGATGAGCTGCAGCTTTCCAGAGAGCTTTTTAATCAGACACACTCCTTGGATGCCTTCCACTTCCATCTGGCACTCTCTGACAACATCTGTGACATTACCCTCTTCTTCATCATGAGAACTTCTGCAGGGACAGTGACAGCACCACCACTCCTTGAGGCCAGTAAGGAACAGAAGCAGAAGCAGCTGCTGTCTAGTCTGCACATTTGTAGGCCTCTGATCCAAGTTTAACTTTGTCAAAACTTTTGAGCCTTTGACTATTTGTATGAACTCATGACTCCCCATCAGGCTAACTTCCTTATATTTTAATATGTGCTAGATCCCTAGAATCCAAGAAAGTGGTTAAAATTTCCTAGGTAAGCTACATATGAGCCGAGATTTTATAAAGTTTCTTTCTTCTCTGCTACCCTTAGATATTGCTGAAACAAAGCCATATGAAGAAGGTTGTGTCTCTTACTAGAGAATCTAGTAATTGTTTGCCTTTTAATTCACTTGAACTTGGATTAGATGCAAAATGAGAGAGTAGAGAAAGTGAGAATTTCAGTCTTCTTTTCATTTTGCTTCTATGTTTCTTCAACCTTTACATGCATGATAGAATGTTCTGTACAAAACGTGCTTAGGCCTTGGACAAACATCAGGTTAACTCATGACAAATGGAGTTGTCTCAGCTACAAACTCAGGATACAGTTCCTAAAAGTGATTCAGCTTGGCCCCAACATGTGGAGCCCTGGATCTGGACACCCAGTGCTCTCTGGAGTCTGCTTCTGTGCACAGCCTGTTTCTTCAGCTTTTCAGCTGTCTGAGCTCTTGTACACAGCTGCTACCAGGCAGCTTCCTGCAAGTATTTCAAGATTTAGCTGGTTCTTTTTGTGTCTTTAGTATTAATGTCTGTTGTGGTTTAATTCCAGCTGGCAGCTAAACATTGTGTAGCCACTCACTCAGTACTCTCCTTCCCTCCACAGGGGAGGAGAATCAAAAAGAGAAGATGGGTTGAGATACTCACAGTTTGAGACCAAAAAGAGAGAGAAGGTATGAGGATTAAAACCCAAGAGAAGCGGGTGATGCACAATGCAATTGCTCACCACCCACTGATGGCTGTCCAGCCCATCCCTGAACAGTGATCACCAATTCCCAGCAAATTCCCTCTGTTTACATATAGGAAATGACATTCTATGGTGTGGGATATCCCTCTTGCCTTAGCTTCAGGTCAGCTGTCCTGGTTCTGCTCCCTCCCATCTTGTGCACCTGTGCTGATAGACCATGGAAACCCAAAAAATCCCTGAGTGTTGAGCACTGCTTAGCAAAGAACAAAACATCTGTGTTATCAACATGTTTAAACACTAAATTCAAAGCACAGCACTGTACCTGCTACGAAAAGAAAATGAATTTTACCCTAGCTGAAAGCAGGATATGACCCTGGAGGAAGCAGGCTGGACAGGTGGAGCTGTGCTGGGTGCCTGGTCCCATCCTGGCTCTGCTCTCCCCAGAGCTTGGCAGCTCAGCCTCCTTGTCTGTGACAGGCTCGTGAGGAGGGCAGAGCAGGATAAATGCCCTGAGCAAGGTGGAAGCAGGGAGAGAATTGTGGTGTTCCCAGGGCTGCTCAGGAAGCAGGGTAAGAGTGCTGACATGCCATTAGCCTCTCAGGATTGTGTCTGGGCAATCAAATCTTATTTATCACTGTTATGGCTTTCCTTTCAAGGTTTCCTTGGCTTCCTGTATCTCCTGTTTTGTTTTCTGATAAAGAACTGAAATACCATGGAGACAAACTCCTTATAAACACCAAGCAGACAGGTAGGTCAGCCAGTTTTCAGCACATTATTTTACATGACATATTGAGTGGGAGCACAGTGAAGGCTGGCAAAACATCCAGTTATACTGAAACCAATCAATTGTCTCATGCAGTGGATACAGATGATTCTGTTCATAATAAAAGAAGAATAAGCTCTCTGAGAAACCAGAAGTGACATGCTGTGTGATGCATCTCTCTGTTACAATTTGAAAAATCAGATAGATAATTTAATTACGTTCTCTCTTTGTCTGTACTGTTTTGAACAGCAGCAGCTTTAATCTGCCTTCCCATAGTCAGAGTTTACTAAATCATCATTAATTGCATCAACGATAACAGGAATACTTACAAAGTGAAACAATACTCACTAAGAGTAAGTCTGAGTGAGTAATTTTTTGTATTTTTATCCTGAGGTATAAAATTAAAAAAAAAAATTTAATTCTTATGACAACCTGTTGGTGACAGCAAAGTTACATTTAAGTGCAGCTTGCATTGAAAAACAAGCAGAAATAAACCAAGCTGAGCCCTGCATATTCTCAGAGAGAGGTGGACTCAACAGATTTTCATTAAATTGCTTAATTATGTTTATATAAAAAGCACCTGGTTTCTTCTAGTTTTAAAGTGACTGTCTGACCCAGCAATGCCTTGGCTAAGTAAAACAGTGACTGCAAAGAAAATTGCAGATGGTAGGGTGGGGAAAACCCATTGTTTCTTTTAGAGAAGAACAAAAATTATCAGAGAGCAAATTAAACCCTATCTTTGGAATGGAGTCGTCATTGTGTTGTCCCAGTTTGTGGGCAGATGAAAGGATTGTGATCAGGTGTGAGCCATGAAATAGCACTTAAGTTGATTAGATTTAAGTCACCTATTTCTTAAAGCCCAGGTTGGGTCAGGAAGTGTTTGCTTCTGTTGTGCCCCATGCCTGAGGAGATACAGGACTCTCCTCCAAGTTCTGAGTGGGCATCTAGAACAGGAGAATTCAGGTCAAGTTATTTATTTATCAATGGCATATGTTGTAGGCAATTGTCTATATATAGACCCAGGTAATGGGTAAATAAAGTAGTAGGATCAGGTATGTATCACATATTTACAATTGGAAAGGAGACCAAGTGCTCTTTAAAACTATTTCAGGAGACAAATTTTCCCTCTGCCCCATTGAGTTCACAGGAGTTTAGAGAACTAAAATTGTTCATATGAGGGTTTATTGAGGCCTGAAGTGTTGCCAGCAGTCAAACACTGAACGAATATGGCTTCTTTGGCAAGCCTGGCTTGATGATTGTGTATTGAATGATTGATAATTTTTTAAATAAAGCTCTTTCTCCCCCCTCTTTTTTATCCTCTACTGCTGACAGTAACAGGCTGTTTTATATAGACCTACTGTATCTAGGCAGAATGCTGGGAGCAAAATTCAGCAGAAACACGGCCACAAAAAGGTTTATATAAAGTTTACTGTGGATCAAAACATCCAATTTCATTAAACAGCATCTGAGTCCTGGTAGTTGTCTGTAGCTTGGATTCTTCCTATGTTTCTGCAGATAAGTGGATTGCAGAGGGTGTCTTTGGAGTTAAATGTCATAAAGATAGAGAAAAATAAGTAAAGACACAGACTTGGTTTGGGATTTTTTGGGTTGTTGTTTTTCTTTCTGTATGTAAAGATACAATAGTGTAAGTGGTAAAATGAAGCGATGGGCACCTTTAATTTTGTCTGACCAGCCGTAACTCTGGATTTTCATACTGATTTCCTGGAGATGAATCATTAGTTCAGCTTAAAACATGTGAAGTGATGGATACCAATTTTCTGTTGAGAAAGCCATGTGCAGTTTAACTGCAAGCTTCCCCTAATGAAATAATCTGCCAAAATCTGGGCTGTTGTCCACAAAATGCGGAGAGGCTGAAGAACAAAGCATGTTGATTGCTAGGAAAGACCTATTTTTGCTGTCAATCAGGGCTTTTTATTTCAAGCTGGACGAAAATTTGGGCATAATTTTGTAAGCCTGTTGCAACAAGTCTACGGTATTTCAGGAAATACAGAGATTGTGTATTCAGGGGAAAAAAAGCTTCACCCCAAATTTTGTTATTTTTCCTCTTCTTTGTGCCAGTTTCAGCCGATTCTGTGATGTTTCTCTTTCCTGTGGAATGAATACTTTGCCCTGTGTTCTGGCTCTGCTGGAATGTTTTGTAGTGACAAATCCACAGAAATTATTTTAAGAAATAAGGGTATCTTTGCATAACCCCATAAGCCATATTTTTACTCCCTATATCAGGAGGGGAAAAATACAATGAAATGCTTCAGTTTTTCTCTAAGGATGGCAATTTCTGAAACCTTTAAGCAGGAAACCTGAGATACCAGATTTGTCTAGCATTTTTTGTGTAATCGGCTTTTTCTCAGAATTCTCAAGAGCTGAGGATGACTTACTCCTTTAATTAACAATCTTTTTAAAGGGTGCAAAGACTTTTCCTGTTCCCTAGCTCTGACTTGCACAGTTGGTGTCTTCGTGTCCCCTTCCCTCCTCCATCAGATGAACTGTTCTGCTAAAAGGCCAATTTAGTCATTATAAAGGGATTTTCATAGTCATGATGAGGTAAAGCAGAGTGTGAAGATGTCGGAGTTTGTATTTAATGGGGAACTGATTAAAGGAGGATTGATTGCCGAGCAGATAGTTCAGACAGGCATGCATATATAAAAAGAAAATACACATATGCATATGTATGGCTTTGTCAATGTGATACTAATTGATGGAGAGAGTATGGATGTTAAGTAGACATCCACTTGGCGGGCTCACTGGAATATGGATTACCAGCTAATCCAGCTGCCCATCTCAGTGCCTTTACACTGCCCCTCATCGTGTCCTGGTGTGATGTGACACTGCACTACCCTGCAAAGAGCAACAGAATCTACCCTATTGCACAGACAAGAGGGAAAACAAGCTTTTGCTGTCTCTCAGTTTGGATGGCAAGTCTGTTATTATTTGCCACAGTGTTTGAAGCAGGTGCAGAGGGTAGTGTCCATGGTTCACTAGTTCAGCGTGTCTGTGCTGATAATGCAAACTAATGTGTGGGTAAAGCTCCTAGCAAGTTATTTCTCTCTGCATTGCAGCACTGTACATGGAACTTGAGGTACATAGATAGACTTGGTTTATAGGCACAAGAAGAATTATCAAGTCAATCTAAATAAACACAATATTCATACAAGTTGGTTCTTGGCAGATTCTAGTGGTGGGGAAATCACAGATAAATATTATTATTGCATTCACTGGCAGGTAAAATAGACCATTTTACCTAATTCTTAAATTTACAGCTGTAGCTGTCAATGTTGGGTCCCTGCTCCTGCAGTCTAAATGATTTGGCAAGGGCTGGTGTGGCTGCTGGGGAGATGGAAGCCAAAGGAAGCCCAGAAGCAGGAAAGTCTCCACTCCTCTGTCCCACTCTGTCAGCCAACACTAGGAAGCAGGAACTCTGTGACTTAAGTGGTATAGATGTGTGTGGCTGCTAGTCTTTTGTGGTTGATAAAGGGAAAAACAAATCTATGAGCAGCTCTGAAGGAGGGTAGTGGGGATTTTTGCCTTTTGAAAGGAGAACAATAAATGTTTTGCTTGAGACAGCTGGCATGTGAACAGAACTCTTTTCTTGTTCCTCATTCAGGGCTATCCTGGAGACTAGAAATTAGTTTTGAAATTATGTATAAAAGTTAACTCTCGTGTATATGTGTTGTTGGAAAGGCTCTCTGAGTTACAGAAGCACAGTGGAGCTGAACACTAAATGCAGGACATGAAACCCTGAATGGGTAAGGAATCTCAGGGCTGGGGCTGTGTTCTGTGCTCCTGCTGAAGGCTGCCTGTTAGGGAGCAGTCTGGGTGGGACTTGAGGGACACGGAAGCAAAGGTAACCTGGAAATGAGCCATCATTTTCTTCTTCATTTGTGTTTGCAGAATGAAGCTGCAGAATATGAAGCTAAGCTTTCATGTGCTGCCAGCTGGGAGCAGCCTGGGCTGCGTTTGTGTTTCTGTCATTGCCTTAGTGGAAGCTTCTGTGTCTCCAGGTGCATGTTGATATTTCAGGGTGTTGTGATAGTTACTGTATGAAAATGATACTATAAATTGTTTTCTTAGTGAGAGAACCTGGAGAAGGTCTTTGGATCTGAGCAAAACATCATTCTTCTGTGTCCTGTAAAAACAGCTTTGGTTGGTTTGTTTTTGCAGGATCTCAAATCCAAGAGAATTAGGCAAGAGGAGTGTGGGAGTTAATTTATGGTTTGCTCTAGTCTGTTTTCTCTATCTTTAATGCATTTTATTGTGATCAGCTAATGTAAAGACTGACTTGGAAATGTCCCATTGACTGATCTGGTAAGGAGAAAACAGCACATGAGACTGTTTTGTAAAGCAATCTAACAGCTTCAGTGGCAAGGAACAACAGGCTTGGTTCTGCTCCAGCATCTGCCAAATGAAGTAACTGAAACTCCTGCTTATTACATGGCATAAAAGAAATGGAATAATACTGTTAAGAGTGTTATCTTTGGAAAATGACTGCACCTCACTGAAGCATGACTATAATGATGGGGAATTATGCTGCTAAATCACACCAGTTTTGTGGCACAGTCACTAAAACATATACTCTGTGGTGTTCTTCATAAAGGCTTTATTGCAGATATTCTTGTATTAACATATTGTCATGAGGCCAAAATTGGCATTGCCTTTGTCTGGAGCATTCTGGAGGGAAACCACAGTTTTTCCTGCCCTTTATCTAGGGCTTATAAATGAAGAAACACTTAGTAGGATTTGTAGTCTTCATTAAATGATTGTGATACTGGATTTATCTTGTCCTATGGGTAAATGCTGTTTGTCCTCTCCATTTCTTTGCAGAGTGGTTCAAATGAAGCACTCTCAGGACACAGCAAATGCTAATGGTAGTAGGATTATGTTTTGGAGGAAACGAGACAAGACTCTTTTATAAATACTTTGCTGCTTGTCATAATAACTAGCTGAGTACTGTGGGTATGAATGTGGCTGTTGGCTACTTCTGTGTATTTTCTGACTCAGAATCTTACTAAGGACCAGCTATTCACTGTTCAAATTAAAGACTCTTTGATCGTGTTCTGATAAATGTCATTTTAATGGCAGCAATCTGTTGGTGCCCATAGCTCCAGCCCAGTTCTGAAGTGTCTTCTGTCTTCTTACCTCTAGTGCTGGATGCCAGGTGATACAGTAGGGATGCATCAACTTGCCACAAATTCAGAACTGCACTCGTGTTTGCATATCATTACATTTTTGAGGGGGGACATTTTTAAATTGTACCCTCAATTTCACTACTCACTGCATCAGCTTTGAGGAAAGGGCCTCATTTCCTCACTGCTGGGAAGTGACTGTGTGTGTACTTAAGGTGATGTTAAGGTGATGTTAAGAATTGTCCATGGCTCTAAACTTGCAAACAGGGGTGAGGCAATGCAGCCTTGGAGCCCTGGCAGTCACTCCACCTGCAGCTCAGGATCCTGCTGCAAAATGAGAAGCGTGCTCACTGCTCTTTCAGGGAGACTAAATGTTTTGGCCATTTTATTCTGCTTGTGAAAATATGGTTTTCCTGTGCACACAAGTCAAGGGAGAGTTTTTGTTTAGTACTTGCTTTGCTGTAGGAAAACTTATCCAATTACAGGAGCTGTTACATGGGGTAGCTTGGTGGAAAAAGTTTTTGGGAAGGTAATGTAAAAGCTAAAGTAGAATGATGCTAATAGGGAATGAGTTACTTGTGGGAAGAATTCGTGCTTCCACGGGTGCTCTGACATTTTCAGAAATCACCCCTGTACCAGCACAGGCCAAGGGAAGCAATTCCTGATTCTCCCATCTGCAAGTGCTGGACCCTCAAGGGTAGGAGTTGCAAAGTCACCTTGGAAAAGGAGCTATGTGCCTCCTTAATTTTTCAGAAGTAAATGTAACCTTCTCTCCATTCTCCTACACTCTCCACTGATTTTTCTGTGTTTAACAATGAACCCCTGTCCCTGCATCAGTGTGTTATGCCACCTTCAGTGCTTGGGGGACAAAATATAACTTTTGTACCTTCAGAGTTGTCATATAGTCATAATCAAGTTCTTTTAGAAATGGTGAGAGCGGGAATGGACAAGTGTGTTATATGTTTAAAAAGGCAGTTCACCCACCCCTCCCTGGGAAGTAATAGGCAAATTCCTTGGGAATATTTACTTTACCTCCTGCTCTGTAGTCTTCAGACAGACAAAACAAGACATTGGTGATAGTTATTTATAGGCTTTGCTGTATCTTCCTATTTCTTTTTATTCCTCTTTACCCACTTGGCTTGCACATGCTGATCTCTGTTACTGTTTTAACGCTCCACCCTTTTACTGATTTGTTTCTTATTTCATTTCCCTTTCACCTTTTCTTCCAGGCTTCCTTCCAGTCTTGCTTTCTGCCTCTTTCTCCTTTAGCATGAAGGCACACCAGGGCAAAATGCAGGCACAGAGGAACTTCCAGGGAATTCAGAGTGACACCTTCCTCATGGAAATATTAGTAGTGCCCATTCTCTGATTTTTCCATCTTCTTTCTCCATGCTAGACATGAGCTATAGCCAGTGTAAAACACATTAAGAAATTATTTTCTGACTTTGTGTCATTTCATCCATTCCCACATCTTCAAAGAATTGTCTCTCCCCTGTTTGCCAAGGGCTACACTAACTCAGGAACTCCTGGTGAACTTTGAAGCCTTCTGCCATTTTTTTTGCCACCTACAGAGACTTGAAGCATCCTGAAGTTCCTCTAGAGGTGATGGTTGGCCCTCTAGGTGAACAATAGCATGAATGACAGAAAGTTGTGTTAACTCAGTGCCAGCAGTGCAGTCCTGCCCGTCTCTTTCCCACAATCATGGCACACAGTCCAGGAAAGTCTTCTCACTTCTGGCATGTGCTGTGTCCCTGTGGGCTCGTGGAGAGAAGAGGGTGTGTTGTGCTGGCAGGAGCAGCTCTTGGGAAACCTCTGCAAGAGCAAGGCATTACTAATTTCAGGGTGTGTTACAAATGTCTTTTTGCATCTAATAATTATTTTATATATTCTGACCTTTATTTCATGGCCCTTATCACTGTGATATCTTGGTGCTGAAAGAAGATTTTTGGTTTTGTAAGCTTTTGGTATTGATTTTTCCTTTAACTGCCTCCTCTGATTCAAGGAAAAAGAAATATGTAATTTTAACTGGTGCAACTCATATCACAGCCAGATTCAATATGAATGTACTAGCTAGACATACATCTTGCTTTTTAATACCCTTACCAGTGCTTTGAATGCGTTTCTTTGTGTTCTTCAAGCTCAATATGTGGGGATTTTTTTAAAGCTTTTTTAAAAAATAGGATGTTAAACGGCATTTCATGTTGTTTCTTCACACTTTAGTAGCTGTTTACTGTCAGTAACAATGTCCTGGAGGCACCCATTGAAACCACACTGCCTACACCATTTCTTTAACTGCAATTCTACTCATGCTTCTAATGTGGACATAATATTAATTAAGTCATGTCCTTGGATGTCATATGTGAGTCCAGGTCTCTGTAAACAGAAATGTCAGTCTGCTGGCAGTGAGCTGGGTGTGAGATCTTTTCTTTGTTACCCACATTACCATGTGCTGTGTCCTTGGGTGGAGATGGTGGAGGTCTTTGTTTCAGTCTGTTCCCCCAAAAAATAGGCTGAGTGCTATCCAAGATTTGTCATACTAAAAAAAGTATTAATCAACCTTCCTAATAGTTGCTATTCAGCTAATCACACTCAAAATGGCAAATGGTTGTAAAGATGTCAAAGAGATATGCAGAGCACCCACGGTTTGAGCTCTTCCCATTCTCATTAAAATAAGCTCTTATGGCCCAGCTAGTGTAATCATGTGATAAAATACTCAAATTAAGAGCATTTAATAAAAAAACATGGTGGGGAGCTTTGTTGAAGATCTCTTTAGTGTATTTTTGCATTCATATTGAGGACATTAGAAATAATTTAATCATTGCCTGATTATACAAATGTGAGAAATAATGGGATCATTGCCTTATCACATGTGGGCTAATTCAAAGGCTCATTATTTATTTGTCAAGCATTAAGCATCAAATCAATTTGGCTTGATACTTGAAAGCAGGGAATTTAAGATGAAATTTGAAAGGAAGATTAAGAAGTAAGATTTAACCTAACAAACCTATTTTGTTTGCTTGAGTCGAGTCACACCTGCAAAAAAATCACAGAATAGATGCATAAAGCCGGTCTTAATCTAATGGAAATGTGTTGTGGAATGAATGGCTTATGGTTTTGGATAGAGTGGTGTTTTCTGTGTCTCCATATCTTTAGTTTTCTTGTGATCCACAGCCAAAGTTACTTTCAGGTTTCCAAGCCAACCTTTTTTGCTCTTACTCTTCCTTTAATGAAAATATTTTCCTCTTTATATTGGTTTATAAACTGCATGCTATTATATGAAATCACCAGAATGAAAACCATTTTTCAGTACTTTTGGGTTGTGGTTTTTTTTTTTTTGTAATAGTAAAATGATTAGGGCTGAGATTCAAAAGCCCAGAGTTCAGTGAGTTACTCTCCTTTTTCTGTAGCAGTGTGGGTATATATTTCTATGTGGTGCTTTGTTTTCACCACAGAAATATATTCTTTTATGTGTAAAAGCAGATTCAGAGAATGGACCTTCTAGAAACTGGATACCAAGCCTATCTGAAGGGGGAGAATAGGACAAAAGATGAATCCTTTCTTGGTAGCTTTGGTGGAATTGTATCATTTTCCCCCTAAAGAGGAAAGAGTTTCACTTGGGTCAGGAAGATTTTTCAATGTTAGAGAAGAATGAAGATATCAGTGTTAATTATGGAGGAGTGATCCTCTGCTGGTGTTTCCTGGTGGATTTTTTGCTGTCTGTATTTGAGATCTTGATTGTGAAAGAAGATGATTTTAAAAAAAGAAAGCTTGAGGGAGATCTTGATTTTTGAGAGCCTTTCCCAGAGCCCTGCCCCAGGTTTGCCTGGTTGCCATAAGATGAGCAGGGATACATGAGGATGCTCAGTCCCCTGCATATTTTATGCTTGCTGAATTAATCTCACTTAATACGAGCTGTCAGACAACGTCACTATAATTTATTTACATAACTTGAGGAATTTACTTCACATTAATTTAACCTTGCAGAATGTGTAAGGTGTGTTTGTGCTGCTGCCCTGGGTCTCCTGGAGTCAGTCCTGCTCAAGTGTTTCCTCAGTTTGTGATTGATTTGTCTTCCAGCTGCTAATGTGAAGGGTGAACCTAAACACTGTTGTTACAGAGATCTGATACTTGGAGCTCTGTATTGTTGCATTTATTGAATTAAATGAACTGCTCTGCCTTGTACTTAATTCAATGAAAAATATGTTCCAATTAGATGCTTTTCCTTCTAAAGAAGCACTCGCAATTCTGACCTTGCTTTTTACCAAGTAAAAATCTATACTTACAAGGAGGAAAACCTATATTTTGTTCAAAGCATGTTTTTGGGTGTATTAAGAGGTTGATTTTTTTTCTCACTTGAGATGGACACCATGTCCTGATATTTGTGTTCACAGACTGCAGTTCTGATGCTGTTAGAATGTTCAGGGCATAAGAAAGTAGCAGTGGATGAGTGCCTGCAGCTCTTGGTTCTTCTCTCTGTGGGCAGTGTTGTTACACTGTGTCTCAATTTGAAGATTTGTTGCCTTTTGATTTAATAAATAATAAAAAAACCCTATCAACTGATTCTTCTGTACCTTCCCCGTTTCCCAGTTGTCTGCAAAA
This sequence comes from Thryothorus ludovicianus, assembly GCA_013397245.1. NCBI lineage: Eukaryota > Metazoa > Chordata > Aves > Passeriformes > Certhiidae > Thryothorus > Thryothorus ludovicianus. The sequence continues at coordinate 366,418 of VZTB01010504.1, forward strand.
ACACTCAGTATTGGGGTTTATGCCAAATCTAAAAGAGAACTCAGATCCTCCTGCTCTCCCGGTTGTTTCCATTTTGACCTGATGTATAAGATCTGTGGGAATTGCTGTTGTGTTTGAAACTCTAATAAAAAACACACTTCTATATTTTATGAGGGACAAGCATGGGAAAATTGGCCTGTTGCCATACTCATTTAGGTTTGATTCTTTGAGATGTAGGATTTATCTCCTAAAAAATCTTAATCTGGGGAGACAAAAATGAACTTGATTTTTAAGGAGTGAAAGTGTTAGGTGATGACTTCTGCAGGAAATCTGTGCCTTGTTTCTGCTTTTAGGGGTCATGGGGGGGAAAGGGCCAGGAATATATTCAGGGTGCCCTAGTTACCAAAGGAGTGACACAAAATAGGATTGATAGAGCACCTCCTTTCCAGAACAGAAAATCCTGTCACCTCATTCAGGACTGGATATCAAATTTATCTTCTCTGATGCACACACTGAGGAGGGGAGGTCCATTTAATGAAACCAAGAGAGATGGCTTGAAGCTCAGAAGCCTTCTCATAAGGGAATGCTCTCACTGCAACAAAAAAGAAAAAGAGAACTCACATCTCTATAGGTCCCAAATGTCTCAAAATTCTGAAAAAGGGCCCATTTCTGATAATATCTTGACACCTCGTGCCTCTGGGCAGAACTCTGCTCTGTCCTCCAGATCCCTGTACCTCTGACAGCAAGGAGCTGGCTCAAAGGCAGGAGAGCACACTTTCTTGAAATGGAAGAAACAAGAAAGCAGATGAACTTTTGCACAAATCAGTGTCACTGTGATCAAATTATATGCGTTCTCATGAAAAACATCTTTTGTTTTTCATTCCTTTCTTTCAAAGGGGAGAGGTCAATTCCTGCTTTTGTTTAAGGCATGAGCAGAATGCTTTGTCCAGAAGAACTTTGCCTTTGATGTAGAATTAAATGTGAGACCTCTTTTAAAGACTCAGCTATGGAGCTAAGCTGTTTTTTTCAGACTTTTACAGTCAGATTGTTTCTTTGTCACAGGAAAAGAGGGGCATGAACCTATTTTTTGCCTTCTTGTCCTAGCCACATTATCTTTTTCTCCATGCCATCCTTTCCTCCTTCCCACTGGTGGCAAATTCAAGGAGAAGCCAAGGCATTCAGAACAGGCTGAAGGTTTATCTCTAAAACCATCTGATCTGTTTTCTGGAGGTGGAGGAGGAAGATGTGGAGGCAATGTCTCCCTCCAGCTGCTGCAAGGCTCCCTCAGGCCTTTCCCTGCTGCCCTCACAGCCCCATCTTGGCAGTGCTCCCCTCGGGGAGGGCAAAGTGCCAAGGTAGAAAACCATTCCAGAGCACAAGCGGTTGTCTTTTCTGGTTGAAAATAAATGAAAACTCTTTTGTGATTTTGGAGCAGCACCTGGTTTCTGAGGGAGGACAATACTTTATTCAAGGGACAAACAGACCCAGTGGAGGGCACACACGAGGCAGTCTCACTGCAGCTCTGCTGGGGTCAGTGGCACTGCAGCAGGGCTCCTTCTGATGGCATGGCCCACGGGGCTTAGCACTGGGGCAGGAAATGGTATTGCAGGAGAGAGATTTATGTTTGCAATTCCTTGAAGCAATTTTGTCATTTTCTTGGTGGGTTTTACTGTATTGGTTTAGTTGCAGCCGCTGCTGTTCATGGAAGTCTCCTTTAGTAGCAGAAATATTGCCACAACTTTGTTTCCTGCAAGTCACTTGTCAGGAAAGATTAATGAAGCTTCTGCTCATCAGGATAGCACTTAAATACTCAGTTATCCAAAGGTGCCGTGCGAGACAATTTTGCATTTCCTCTTTCTGTTTCATTTCTCTGTCTGTTCAATTCTGCTTTGTAAGTGTCTGAGTTCATTTTCATTATTTCTTTGTCTGTTCCAGTTAAAATCTTGATTTTCTGTGTGTCTTTTGCAGTTCTCTAGAGCATTATTTAACATGAGAAAGGAAGGGATGTTTGCCATGTGTGCTGCTGGAGAACAGGCTGCTGCTCCTTTCCTGTCCCCTAATGGCCTCAAATATTTTAGTAGCATGTGTCCCTTCTCTGCACACATCTGTGTGTACTGCATAGCTCTGAGTTAGAGTTAATCCCATTGTTTTTCTATCATCTTTTTACATGTTTATTTAATTTAGAACACGTTAGTTACGTATGGAACTCATGCTGATGATATCATGTTGTCCTCATGCAAAATCAGAAGTTCATAATATTCTTTTTCTTACTAAAAGAGTGGGAAATCCTCCTTTCAGTACAGTACTTCCTTGTTTAAGTGTAATAGAAGTATAGATTTATTAGCATAGAAATGTACTGTGCCATTTATAAGAAGATATTTTGCACTTTCTCATCTTAATTAGAAGGCACTGTTGACTCTGCAGAGCAAAAGAAAGATGGACTTGAATTTCTTTGTATATTTCTGGAAATCTAAAAGACTTTCCACGAAAAGAGTTCCTGTGAGAAACCTGTTAGGTACTGAGAGCCTTGCCCTGCTGTCTGCTGAGAAATCAACCCAGGGAAATGAGCAGTTCTGAGAAATAAGATGATGTTTCCTGAAATACACAGTTTTCACATTTTATACCAGTATGTGTAAGATCAGTTTTCCTGCTTCACCATTCTGCAGTGTTGTGCTGAAATCACCTGGAATGTAGCACTTGAATTTTTAATTTAATTTTTTTTTCTTTTTGTAGAACTATACTGACAAGGGGATGCGATTTAAATTACTATAAGGAAAAAAATAACCATTGGTCAAGTTTTAGGCAAAGAAGTATTCTGAAAGGATGAAATTGTTAAAATATCAGCTTTGAGAAAGTTGCCATTTCTAGAAATTATGTATTGGTAGGTTTTATGGCTTTAACTGTGCTCTACAGCCTTAAAGTTCTTTTCCTCATAAAAGTTTTTAGCTTTTATTCAGAACTAGGACATGCAAATCACCAGGGCCTATTAATGAGCAAAGTGTGATAGATACAAGTTGAGAATAGAAGTTATGAGTGTTCAGAGATTACAATATCTTTATTCAAATATTTTAACTGTAAAACATAAGGACAGGACTTCCTCTAGTGGATGTAAAGGAGGCTGGAAAAGGCAACATTTGGGTAAGGACTGGCCTGGGGAAACTCTCAGGCTTTTGAGCTGTGCCTGGTGGAGGCTGCCTGAGGGAAGCAAATGTTTCTCCTGTTGGGGGAACAGTGATGGGCCAAGTGTACCAGAGAAGAGGGGCAGGGGTTTGCCACTGCCCAAGCTTTGTGTTTGATTTGTAGGCATTAGGGAAGAGTTTCATAGCTTCTTTCAGTATTGGTCATAAGCTTTTTTTTGGCTTTTTTTTTGAAGTGTGATGGAATTCAAGATGTGGGCTTAAAGATGCAAACAGTCATAGAGGTTTCAAATTCAGCCCATCTGCCCAGAGTGGATTGAGGTGCCTTGGCTTTTTTCTGACAGAGGTACAGCTGATCCACTGAGTCCTCCAAACTGCATCCCTGTCCAGCTTGACCACTGAGATGCTGTGAAGCCCTGCTTGAAACCTGAACCTTGTATTGATTATTTCTTTCTCTTTTTTCCCTTCTCCTTTGGCGGGAAGATGATAGCACTTCAAGGAAGTAGGAAATCAAATCCAGAGACAGGAGAGGAGATGAGCTGTTAGAATTTGATGATAATAGCTGGCACAGAGGAGAGTGAAGATAAGCTCTTTCTAAGAATAATGGCAGTATATATAAGCAAGTAATAAACTGATGGTACAGTCATTGCACTGTACACTGGATGTCCAGAAGGTAATTCTCATGTGCTTAATTTCTATTGTATCTTTTTATAATAAAAAAAATTGCTCCTGAATAGTGCTTGTTGCATCTGTTCTTGAATTCTGTCTTAATTTAGGGCTCTGAATTTTCTTCTACGTGGCTATTGGTACCAGATCAGGATTTAAAAGCAAACACTCCTGAGGGTATACATAGTTGGGTGAATAGCTCTTTTTTCTCTAGTTTCATCTTAATTAGGAGTGACTGCTGCCCTTATAAAGCATGTGATTTTGTAACATATACTTGATTTTTTTCATGTCTTCACTATCGCAGAAGAAAAGGGGTTGTGGGCAGTCTAGATGGAGGTGAGCTCCAGCACTGACACAGGCAGTCTGATGTAACTTCCTTGGATTTACTTACCAAGTAAATCAAGTTAGATTCTTCAAAATTAGGTGTTATGGGTCTTGTGCTCTCTTTTTCTTCAGAGACTGACTGCTGAGGACATGTGGAGTGTTGTGTGGCAGCTACTTGGAGATACAATACTGCTTTTCAAAATGATGTCACAGCTGTCTATGCTATGAGGACATGAATTGTTTTTATGAGGAATGGATTCTTTGTAGAAGACATAAAGGCTGACGTGGGATTTATTTTTTAAAGCACTATACGTATAATATAAATGAAATGCTTAAATAAGGCTGTATTTTCAAAGTTTGATGAAGTATGAGGCTATCCTTTTCCTGCTGACTGCTTCTTCGGCAGCTTTTTCTTTCAGTAAAAGAGACAAGATTTCTCTTTTATTTTTATCTACTGTTCCTTATGCTGATTTCTAGTTTGGGAACTCAAGTGAGGACATAATCTGTGTCTCACTCCTCCTTTTTCCTGGGGTTGTCAAAGGGAGTTTTGCCTGGGTGAAGACTATATTTATTAAACTTCAATCTCCACCATAACCTTCACACTTTCTAATTAGTTTTTCCTTTAGTTATTTTCTATGACATTACCTTGCAGAGTTTTTTCCAGTGTACTTGTGGCAGGTTTACTTTGTGGCAGTTTTGGTTTTGCCTGACTCTTCCCCTTGGAAAGTCCCTGTTAGGTTTCCAGATCTGCTGGGGTTACATTGAAAGTGTTGGAAAGGACTTTTCTCTGCTTAAGGAGAGAATTTAAGCTTTTGTCTTGAACTGGTTGTGGCAGCAAGAGAACCATTTAAATTGTTTATAGTGCTCCATTTTCTTATTTTGCCTCCATGGATTCTAGTTGATTTGCTTCATCTTTCAGATTATCTTGAATTCTTTTTTCCTGTTTACCAGCTGAACACGTTTCTTTGTAAATAGAAAATTCTTGCACTCAAGTCAATGGCTCTTGAATTTTCAGAGTGCCTGTTAGAAGTTGCTTTCAGCTCAAGAGGTCACAGCAATATCACAGATGCAGAGATTGCTACCCGATTAATACAATTATCAACATGGAGAAATTATTAGTTGAGTTTGCATTTGAAATAGCTTTTATTTTAATGCACACTTTGAAAAGCATATTTTAAGGAGACAAGTTGAAATTGAAAATGTTCCCAAGGAATGATTTCTGTCTTTTGTGCAGATCAAAGTGGCAAAAGCCATTTAACAATTTGTCTGTCTTTGAAATCTAATGGGTTTTCTGCATTTCTCTAAATACAATAACTGGACACAAGTCTATTATTCCTTTTTAATGCTGTAAAAGCCAGTGTTACATTACTTAACGTTCTTAAGACTTTTACCATGGAGATTTTTATTATGTCACATATACAAGCAATTATGTTTGACAATTTAGATGCAAAGTTGAATTGGCAGCCACTTCAGCATTCTCATCAATAAAAACATTAAGCATGTCTATTAAAAATGTTTCTTCTATAATTTATTTTTCATAAGCTTTCAACTGTGCCACAAAAGCCTCCTGTCTCTTTTACAGCTAATTTCCTGCAGACTGCTTTACAATTTAGACGTGGAAACTCTTTTTGTGATTAGTTTGTCATAGAAAAAGGGCCAAGTTCTGACGGGATCCAACAGCTGGGATTACACAGGAGCTTTGTGAAGAGGTGTAAAACAAAAATTGATGTCCCAAAGCATAGCACCATGCTGATGGCAAACCAGAAAGGAGAGTCTGAGGCTGGCTTTGGCTGTGAGAAGGGCTCTGTTGAGTTTGCTGCTTGGTAGGGGCACGAGTGAGCAGCTCAGTCAACGCTGTTCTGCCTTCGTTTGCTTACCTGTGTCATGAGGTAGAATGCAAAACTAAAATAAACCTAGCATCAAAAAGAAGAAAAGATTCCTGTCAAGCACAGAAGAAAAAGATTTTTTAATGTACATTAAGCTTAAGTCTTATTTTCCCATGGGCAATGTAGTGAGTTAACCTTTTTAGGTCAATATTAATTTTTATAAGTTATCCATTTCTTTGAAAAATTATTTAAATAGGGCTACATTTCAATATGTGATCATCAGTGAATATCACCAGAATAATATAAAAAGTTCTAATTCATACCCTTGTCCTGTATGTGTGTGTTAAAGAATATGCAGAAGTTTATATGTAGTCATAATCATCTAAGGAAAGCTCATGGGAAAAATATGTATTTATATTTTGTATTCTGTACAAGAAGAAAGAGTTAATTATGATCTAGGAACCAATTTATCATGCAAAAAGGAGAAATAAAAAACTCCAAATATAATGTTTATTGACGGAAACATTTATTGAAATATGTCTGAGATTAGGGGAGGTGCAAATTCAGTGGCCTATCGAGGTATGTATGTAAAAATAAATATGCAATGATGCTGTACATGCTCCTGAGTCAATTTTACTTATAATGATATTGATTTACTTTTGTCCAGTGGAGCAACTGAGTGATTCAAATGAAACATCCCTATTTGTGGTTGGGAATCCTCTATGGGAAAGAGGCTGATGGGTGGGCATGAGCCAGTTACCTGAGAACTGCATGAATAATAACCCCAAATAAAGCCCTGGCTTGCTTTGCTTTTTATCAGCCTTTTTCACATAAGACTTGAGCAGGCCCAGTCAGTGTGTGTTGACTCACAAGAATGTTTGACAGGAGTTTGACTGTTAAGAGGTAAAAGAGAATCTTTTTAAAGCTAAATCATAAATCATGTGTTTGCCTCAGAAATCTGCTATTCAGAGCTACTTATTATAACTTTGGATGATTTATTTGGAATAGATTAAGAAAGATGAAATTAAACCTTTGGAGACTGGAAGTGTCTCAACTACAGAAGGCTGCAAGTAAGGAAATTAGAGACTGGGAAGCTGCTTGGAATATGTATTTGAATAGTGAATTCTTTTGTATAGATAGTAATGTTTTCTTGGATATCTTCCTGTTAGAAACAGGCATAAGACATATTTAATAAATGAGCAACTAAGAACCCTAACTGGTGCTTTAGCTAACAAAAAATGAAGTGAGCTGAGCTTTGTGTCTGGCTAGGAAGAAATAAAATTTGACTGTGGAAGTTGGAATATTGCTTTGTATCTCACAGAGGGCTGCAGTTTTAATTCTGAGCTCCTGCAGTCAGGGTGTTTGGAAGACAGAGTGGCAGGGGGAGCTGGGTGCTCCATGGTTCCTTCCAAGCCTCTTCTCACCCCTTCAGCCCCACATCTTCATAAATCCCAGGGCATTCATCCTTCTGTGCCCTCCTGCCTTGTGCACTGCTCCAACAGGTGGGGCTGAAAGAACATGGTTAGGATGTACCTGAAGAACATTCCTAAATCTCTGTTAGAAGAGGAGAAGAATTAGCATAGAATATTTTAAAACTTCAGTGAGAGAATTCTTCACTCACTGTAATTTCCAGCTGGTTCCCTTTTCTTTGTCTGCTATTAAATGACCTTACTCAGAGTCAAACTTGTGGAAAGCAGCAGTGTCATGATGTCTAATTTCATAGATTTTCAATAACAGAGTGCTCCAATAAATGAAAATTATTGATGATCACCTTTTTCTCTCTGTTATAGCACATTTCAACTCAATTTCGTAACAATTTCTGGCTTTAATATGAAATGTCAACAATATCTCCAGCAACCACCTTGTTCTTATTACTTGCTAATCTTACTTTTATAAAGATCATTTCTGATGCTTTGTGCATTGTAGGCTTTGTACATTTAGCCAGTGATCAAAGTTGTATAACAATGTGCCATGGTTTGACATGGAGTAGCTTAAGTCTATTCAAGGTAGTAATGTCATTTGCAGATTAATTTGCCAATTCATTCTGTGCTCATTTCATATCAAATAAATAATATCAAAAAATCACTCAAACACAGATGACATTTCTGCTTAGATCCATTGGTAAAGCTCCATTTATTGGAATAAGACAGGACAGCAAATTGAATTTGTGTTTGCAGGGATTGGGTTTGAAATTGGGGGAAAATAGTTTCAATGTGGAACTGTAGCACCCTCTTTATTTACAGGGAGAAATATGTGTTATGGTTCCTTGAAAACTGAATCAGAGAGATGGGTTTCCCAAGGGAATTGTTAAAGGATTTGTTGGGTCTGCCTGAGCTGCTGTAAATATTTAACTCTTCGTATGTACGTCAGGACATCAGATGGTGAAGAGAACAAATGTTGAGGAAGAGAAGAAAGGAAAACAATGGACAATAGGAAAATGTTCTGCTGCATTTCTTATAGTGCATATAAACCAAAATACCACAGTGCTTAGAACATCTTGTGGTTGGGATGGCCAGTGGGAAGTTTCTTTCAGTGCTGTCCTCCACCCCTGTTGTTCTGACCTTCCAAGGTGTTGCCTGATGGCTAGGTGGGATTGTGAGGTGGAATTTTCCTCAAGAATTCTTTCCATCTTTTCCTTGTAGCAAATACAGCAGTGCTGTAAGAGAATCAGCTACCATGCATGTGTTTACTGTGTATCAGCAAATGATATGAATTAATCTCTTCAGTGTTTAGATTAAATGCTATTAATTTAGGGGTCTGGGACTGAAACTTTCCTCTTAAATTTGGAAAAAAACCTTTTTTTTTTTTTCAAAAACCTAGCAGTATTTATAAGAAGACATATGCAATGCATTCAAGATGAGGATATTGTGTGTATGTTTTTCACATGTGTCCAACCTTAGAATGATCTGTGTCAGCAGCATTGGTAGCTGCAGGTGATGTTTCTTCAGTCCTGAAATCAGGATGATTTCCTTACCATGTCATCTTTCCTGTGTGAGTTTTCTGACTTCAGTGTTAAATTAATGAGCTCTGCTCTTTAGGTCAAATAAACCTATAAGCAAGTTAAACTGTGGGACCAGAAATTAGTGTTTTCAAATTCAGAGGCTTTGTGGGAGTCAGGACTCTGGACAGGACCTGTGTATTTTATATTAGCCTTCAAAGATGTTTATATTAAGTAATTTGCTTGAAAGGGATATGGGTTTTTTGTTTTGTTTTCTTAGAATCTGTTGTTTTCCTCCCACACAACATACCAATGATTTCCATGCTACACTTCTCTTTTTGTAAAACAAAGGTGATTTGCTACTAGAACACTGTCTGGAATTCATACTACTGAAATAGGTGATTTCAGTAAGGACCTGTTGTGTGGGATACCTTTGTTAACTCCGCAGATTTTGAACTGGCCTTTGGGATGATCTCATCACCTCTTTTCAAAATATTTTGAGAGCTCCAGTTGTTTTCTCCAGCTCAGGGTTGGTATCAGCTTATCTATGTCCTGCTTCAGAGGCGCCAGAAACAATTAAGTAAACAGTATTTTAAATAATCTCGAGGGGTGATACACTTGAGTGTAGATGAAGGGAGCACCACACCTTGCTTAGATTTAACTGTGATTCTGTGAAATGAGGTTTTATTGTAGCAGACTGTGGGAGGAAAAGAGAGGGAAAATAGCTGTGAAACCACTAATTTGCACCTTATGAATATTTATATGCAAAACCCCTTTTGTGGGTGTTTGTGAAATAGATGGTGAAATCAAACCATACCCACCAGCGAGTGCAGCTGTCAGGAGTGCTTCTACACACAGAAGAATCGTGGTTTCACACAATCCTGGTTTGGCCACAGGCATGCTGTTGTTTGTTTTTTGAGCATTGGTTTTTCTAGTACAGTCCCTCATTTTAGGGAGTCTTGTCATCTGCATGGAAAACTTTTACTTACATAAACTGCTGGTAGCAGTTATCAAGATAGGCATCTTGGTTTTGTAGAAGCATTGATCTTTTTTCTGTAGGCACAAAACAGATACATGATTTTGTCAATGAATATATGCATGGCTACTCTAGCAGTCAAACTCTTTTCAACTTTTGAAATTTTTTGAATTTTGTTTCTGTTTTTAGCGATAAGATTTGTATATTTCCCCCTTACCTTGTGCAGTATCACTCTTTGAAGTTAAATACCTGGGATTACACTGCCAGACAGTGCAAGAGAGAAGTTTTGGGACTGCAGCTCAGGGAGGAAATGCAGAACAGGACAGGAAGAGCAGCTGAAGAAATTCTTGTGCTAGTGGATGATGTATCTGCCAGAAAGCCTGGTGAATCCATGCAAGTTTTTAAATCAGGCCCAAACAATAGTATCCATCTAGATTAGTAGTTTATAATGTGCGAATTAGGTATTTGTAAACCTTGATAAAGCTCCCTTACTACACAAACAATCTTTAATATTCTTTCCTGTCCTCATTTTCTACCTCAGAAGAGTTTCAGCTTGGACATTCAATAGAGTATTGCCAGGTGCATCCGGGAGGAAAATTTTCATTTCCTTCATTTTAAATAAGCCAATGAACATCAACAAGTCTATTGCATTGAGTTCTAGAGTCTTGACAGTATGATGTAATTTTTATAGCAGTGTATTTTTCTTATGAGACTTGCTCATCCTAAATCCTTTTGCTGTTACTTCTATATCCATAGTAACCAAAGAAACCCCAGAGTGGTTCAGTGAGATGTTTTCTAGATGCTGTACAAACACAAAGGAATGCTGAGCAAGTTCTGTGGCACTTCTGGGCTACAGAAAGACAAACAGTGAGGAAAGCTGTGATAAGTAGCTAAGGGAGGATTTGTTCACATGTAATTTGTTACAAGGTTTAACACGTGAAGGTGGAGTGGGCAATTTTGGAGCAGGACTGGGTCAGAGAGGAGAGCAGATAAAGAAGGCCTTGGGAATTTAGTGGCTGGGGACTAGACAATGAGATTGCCTGTGTCAGTGGAGTTGAGTGCAGACTTTTGTGTCAGTGGAGTTGAGTGCAGACTTTTGTGTCAGTGGAGTTGAGTGCAGACTTTTGTGTCAGTGGAGTTGAGTGCAGACTTTTGTGTCAGTGGAGTTGAGTGCAGACTTTTGTGTCAGTGGAGTTGAGTGCAGACTTTTGTGTCAGTGGAGTTGAGTGCAGACNTAGTGGCTGGGGATTAGACAATGAGATTATTTGTGTCAGTGGAGTGAGTGCAGACATTTGTGTCAGTGGAGTGAGTGCAGATTGCTGAATCTGTGGCTCATTTCCCTCTGCTGCTGGCAACTTCTGGGGCGACCTTCTGGTACTCCCAGAGCCCATATTTGAAAGTAGGAATCTGCATAAAGCTCTGAGACATAAAGTTTATTTCCAAAAGCATCTTAGTTAAAGAACATCTGCCTGAATTCAGAGTGTTTTAAGCTTGCCTGTGAAAACAGGAGTGTTTAATGAAGTTCTTGCTATTGTTTTGTGGAGCCAGAAGGCATTCAAATGTCTTTAAAAAAAAAAGAAAAACCAAAAAAATCCACCAATCCCCTCCAACCAAACAACAAACCAACCAACCACAATTAAAAAAAACCAAGCCAAAAATGCCTCAAACTAGACTCATGATTCTTCTGCTTAATCTGTAAAATGTGGATAATAATTGTTTGTTTCCCCAGGAGTGTCCATACTGACAACAAACAAGTTCAGATGATGTTGTATGATATGTAGGCATTGTAAGAGTTGTAGTGATTGTAAAAATTGTCTGTAGTCAATGAATTGGTCAGAAGTTATCCTTAGGTAGTGTCAGTCAGGGAGAATATTGCAATGGCTCCAGCTATAGAGCAGCAGTTTCTGGAAAAATGGCTGTAGATAACCTGGTTATAATTTTTAGAGAGTAAGAGATGAAGTCTAATTTATGTCATTTAACATTGCTGTCTTTTGATGTTTCAGGGATTTGGGACAGGGGTGAAATCTTCTCCTATTCCAAAGAAAATTATTCCAGAAAGAGCTATAATGATGCAATGCATCTGAAGATAGCTCTCTCTCTCTTACTCAAGGCTGGCTATCACATTTAATTAGCTGTTCACAATCCATTTTATGTTTTTGTTGGAAGCCTTTTCTGGAACTTTAGAGTGTCTGGCCAAAACTTGAGACATTTGCAGTTATAATGACTTAATATTAAAATGATAATTGAACTATGACTGGTTATCTAGATTTTGTCTAAAAACAAAATCCAAGATCTTCATGGAAAAGCTGTTTCACAGCTCTGAGTTTCTGAGAAAATGGAATAAGTGCTCATAAAGTTATATACGTGCATGTGTATATAGTTATCAAGGGCCTAAACTTCACATTTGTTATTGCTGTTGAACAAATTAACTTTTCAAGACTTCAGTTTTAATTTGTTAGAACAGCAAAGTGGCAGCACACTCGGCTCTTACAGGTCCTCACCATCTGCTAGAACAGCAATGAACCAGCAGTGCCATCTTGCTGTGTTGACAACCAGCTTAGTTAGGATGATTTGGAAACTGGAGCACTGTTGAGATAAATATTCTGCTTCCCCAGGCGACTCATTGAAATTCTTTCCATCACTTGTAATTTATCCAGCATAAAGTTGGGATTGGGTGTTGTGTTGGTGTTGCATGAACCAGCAGTGTTGCATGGCACTTCTTCAGGGTCCTGGCAGTGGCTTGGAGGTGATGTGGGAGCACCTTTTCCAGGCTGGGCTGATACAAATGAGAAAATGTCTTTCTTCGTTTAGACATTTGTTGATGATACATTGTGGGTGAGCAAATGCGGGGTGGCTGGCTCCCAAACAATAATGTTTATCTTTAGTGTAATGCATAGAGGAGACCAACTCTGAACTGTGAGGAATTGCATTGTGTGCTCCAGAAGGAACAAAGAGAGTCAGGTGTTGCTCAGTAGCATTTCAGAGCTCACTAAAACACTGGAAAAAGGTCCTGGAGTCTGAAGACTGGTCAATCAGAGAACTTTGGTAGAAAGAGAAGCAGATTGTGTTGTAATTCAGTATTACATTCTGAAAGGATTCTTGCAAATTACTTCAGAATTAAATCACTACAGACGAAATTAAAAACTCATGAAATGACTTCTTTAATTTCATCCAGTCATGTGTAACTTTCTAATTGAAGTAAACTTTGCTACAACATTTAATGTAAATAAGACTGCAGATATGTGACATTGATGGGGCTGATGAGGATTAACCACTTTTGCCTTCTACATATCCCAGTATAAAACCAAAGGATCTTTTTCCTTTGCGTTCCATTAGATTTTATAAGCTTTTTTTTTTTGCAAACATCAATAGATTTTACAATTGTTTCAATTCATGTCACAGAAGAGCTTCCCATGTGCAAACAGCAAAATGGATCTGGCATTTGAAGTGAGCATGTTCCTCAAGCAATCCTGTCCACATCCCAACCACCCCAAGGTGCTACAAGGGTCAATAGCTTGGCAGGCTGGCAATAGAACCAAGAGTTTGCAGCTCATCAGGACTTTAGACAGGGCTTGCTGTAGGGCAGGATGCACTTCCACCTCAAAATATGAATGTGCAACTCAGAAGTAATAATAAAATTCCAGGTAGGATTCATGACTATTCATGCATTTAAAGGATTTTTTTTTTTTTGTTCTCACATTGAATCTCTGGTTTTGTACCTTAATTTTCTCTAGCACGTAAATTATAATTAAAGATTTTACTGACTTGGCCATCTCAAAAAAGCAAATATTAAGCTTGCATGTTTTGAACTCTTTTACAGCAAATTTCAGCATTGCTTCCTGTCAGAATTGGAAGCAGGAGCCTCACTTATGATGTTTGGGGTGTTTTCTAATTAAGTAAAGGAAGGAGTGTCAGCTTCACTTCTTCTGTATAATCAGTAAATTGGACTTCAAAGATATGATGTGTCAGAAGTTGTTTGGTAGCAACAAATAAAAATAAACTAGGTGATAGNTTGATGTTTCAGGGATTTGGGACAGGGGTGAAATCTTCTCCTATTCCAAAGAAAATTATTCCAGAAAGAGCTATAATGATGCAATGCATCTGAAGATAGCTCTCTCTCTCTTACTCAAGGCTGGCTATCACATTTAATTAGCTGTTCACAATCCATTTTATGTTTTTGTTGGAAGCCTTTTCTGGAACTTTAGAGTGTCTGGCCAAAACTTGAGACATTTGCAGTTATAATGACTTAATATTAAAATGATAATTGAACTATGACTGGTTATCTAGATTTTGTCTAAAAACAAAATCCAAGATCTTCATGGAAAAGCTGTTTCACAACTCTGAGTTTCTGAGAAAATGGAATAAGTGCTCATAAAGTTATATACGTGCATGTGTATATAGTTATCAAGGGCCTAAACTTCACATTTGTTATTGCTGTTGAACAAATTAACTTTTCAAGACTTCAGTTTTAATTTGTTAGAACAGCAAAGTGGCAGCACACTCGGCTCTTACAGGTCCTCACCATCTGCTAGAACAGCAATGAACCAGCAGTGCCATCTTGCTGTGTTGACAACCAGCTTAGTTAGGATGATTTGGAAACTGGAACACTGTTGAAATAAATATTCTGCTTCCCCAGGCGACTCATTGAAATTCTTTCCATCACTTGTAATTTATCCAGCATAAAGTTGGGATTGGGTGTTGTGTTGGTGTTGTATGAGCTAGCAGTGTTGCACAGCACTTCTTCAGGGTCCTGGCAGTGGCTTGGAGGTGATGTGGGAGCACCTTTTCCAGGCTGGGCTGATACAAATGAGAAAATGTCTTTCTTCGTTTAGACATTTGTTGATGATACATTGTGGGTGAGCAAATGTGGGGTGGCTGGCTCCCAAACAATGATGTTTATCTTTAGTGTAATGCGTAGAGGAGACCAACTCTGAACTGATCTCTGCTGTGAAGAATTGCATTGTGTGCTCCAGAAGGAACAAAGAGAGTCAGGTGTTGCTCAGTAGCATTTCAGAACTCACTAAAACACTGGAAAAAGGTCCTGGAGTCTGAAGACTGGTCAATGAGAGAACCTTGGTAGAAANTGCCTTCTACATATCCCAGTAAAAAACCAAAGGATCTTTTTCCTTTGCATTCCATTAGATTTTATAAGCTTTTTTTTTTTTTTGCAAACATCAATAGATTTTACAATTGTTTCAATTCATGTCACAGAAGAGCTTCCCATGTGCAAACAGCAAAATGGATCTGGCATTTGAAGTGAGCATGTTCCTCAAGCAATCCTGTCCACATCCCAACCACCCCAAGGTGCTACAAGGGTCAATAGCTTGGCAGGCTGGCAATAGAACCAAGAGTTTGCAGCTCATCAGGACTTTAGACAGGGCTTGCTGTAGGGCAGGATGCACTTCCACCTCAAAATATGAATGTGCAACTCAGAAGTAATAATAAAATTCCAGGTAGGATTCATGACTATTCATGCATTTAAAGGATTTTTTTTTTTTTGTTCTCACATTGAATCTCTGGTTTTGTACCTTAATTTTCTCTAGCACGTAAATTATAATTAAAGATTTTACTGACTTGGCCATCTCAAAAAAGCAAATATTAAGCTTGCATGTTTTGAACTCTTTTACAGCAAATTTCAGCATTGCTTCCTGTCAGAAATGGAAGCAGGAGCCTCACTTATGATGTTTGGGGTGTTTTCTAATTAAGTAAAGGAAGGAGTGTCAGCTTCACTTCTTCTGTATAATCAGTAAATTGGACTTCAAAGATATGATGTGTCAGAAGTTGTTTGGTAGCAACAAATAAAAATAAACTAGGTGATAGTCAAAGGTGTTTAAAAGAAATGTTTGACTTCACTGAAAAGGTCCCCTGGAACAGAAGCTGTTGGCTAAAGGACTGAATTATTAATTTTTTTTACGTTTCTTGGTGAGGACTGCCACTGACCTAGTTGTCCTCAAAGCCTCAGAGAAGTGCCAGTATGTTCACTGATCTCTTTGGGCCAGACACTGCTGAGGTTCCTGCATCCCCAGATCCAGTGCAGAGGCAGATCCACAGAACTCCAGGGAGTGCTGGGTCCCAATCACATTGACTGAGGGTGCTCAGTGTGTGCAGGGACCCCAGGGAGCACAGAGATCTGTGTGCTGGGTCCAGCAGGACCCTGTGTTTCACTGTGAAACAACATTTACAACCTAGGTACACAGAGCTGCTCGTGTGACAATGACTCGGTCTCTTCAAGTTTGCAGTTGTAGATAAAAAGGAGAAAAAAGCAATTCTTATAATTATTGGAGTTCTCTACATTACATCAAGTACAAACTCTGGTATTTGCTTTTCTGATTAGGGTGACATGACTGTGGTAAATGAAAGGGAAAAGAAATAAAAAATTTCCATAATAAAATAAGTATTTCCTTTGTGATTAAAACTGCCCCATCCTCAGCTTGATAATGTTGTTTGCCTAGAATTAAGGATATGTTAGGATGTAATTGTAACAATTTGCCATGGCTGGCTGTTAGAATGAGAGATCATGTATTTGCATCTCATATAACCAGAAATTAAAAATGAAGGACTGACCACTTGACACCATTGTAGCTCTTGAAGTAAAGCCTGTTGAGCTCAATTTGTTGTGGCTTCTGAATGACTCTGCTTACCAATTTGAAATTCATGGTAGAAAGTGGTGCTATAATAATTGATGGCATAATGAAAGTACCTGAAACAGAATAGAAATACTGCTCTGTTAACCCTTTTTTTCAGAACAGAACTTTAAAATGGAGGTCGTGAAATGCACAGGAGACATTTGTTCTGACTTCTGGAAGGGCACTCTTTTTTACTTTTATTTTTGTTTTTGTCCCCTGTACTGGAGACAGCTGTGATAATTTCAGTCATTCAACAAGGTACTCAGAATCAGACACTGCACTCTGTGGATGAATTGTTTCTGTACTCCAGAGAAACTGCTGTTTCCCCTCAGAGCTGTATAAAAAAGGAAAATGAATGTTGGTGGCAAGGCAGTGATAAAACGTGTTGCAGGCAATTACAGGCAGGAAATACTGAACTTCCACTACCTTAGAAGCATTCCTGATAGAGGAGCCCTTACCTTTACAACTGTTTGCAAACTATGAAAACTCACATTTTTGAATTCTCAACCTGTCCCCTCCCTAAGGCTCTAATTATTCTGTATCAGGAGCCTCTTAATTCATGCTCTGGGATGAATTTCCATTTATGTGCCTGTATCAAAGCTTAAGTTACTGTATTCTGGAATGTATCTTTGAAGATGATGGGCTAGGAGTTTTTCTATCAACCACTTTAATTTTTCTACAGAGCCACGTTTCATGGTCATCAAAATAAAACATAATCAAAAGTAATATTTAAAAGTGTCAGTCAACAGACCTTATGTTGCAAAGGGTGATCCTCTTTTTCATTACAAATGTTTCTCCCTCTTTTTCCTTTTTCTCACAAAGGAACTCAATGTAAAATACAATTCTACTCAAGTTCTTGTGTGAAGACTTCACTTTTTTCTCTCTGTGTAATGTTAATTGAGTGTCCTACATCCTCTGTGTCTAATGCATTAAAAATCAGAGAATTTAATGCTGTAATTATGAAAGCTTAAAGGAAGAAGCCCATTGAATGTGCTTCAGATAAGTTATCAGCTTTACCTTCCCAAATATGTTCTATAATAGAAGCTGATTTCCTAAAGAGTTTGTCGCACGCACGTACCTGGCTGAGAGTGGCTCTTGCATACTAGGGTATGAATAAATTATTTCCATAGCTCTAATGCATCCTTTTTTTCAGAATGGGCCTTAGGCTTTCTTTTTCCTTAAAAGCATCATTTGGCTGCTGAATCTAAAACTCTGGAAAGAGACAATAATGGGTATTCACATGTGAAATGCAACAAGCCATTCAGGCCAGAAAAGAGCTGCAGCAGAGTAGGTCCTATCTCTTCTCTAAATAATTGGTATTGGAACAACTAATCAAGTTAAATGCGATGAATAGAACTTAAAAAATCCTATATGGATATTCAGAGGAATTAGATATTTTTGATGTTTTCAGTACCTTTGCTTATTTTTCTGTACATGCAAGACTTGAACTGTCTTAGGTTTAGGTATTCTTATGTATTTTTGGGGTGATGGTGTGTGTGTGTGTTTATATAGTGATCATATTTTCATATTCACTGGCAATGACTGGAAGCCAATCAGAATGGCTCAGGTGATGCCAGTTGTAAGGAGGTTTTTTTTATCTGTAGTGAAGGAAGGGGACTTTCAAATACACACAGCCATTGGAGGAAGATGTAATCCAGAAAGAGGAATAGAGCCAAGAGAGAGCAAGAAGGCACAGAGAGCAATTTTGCAATTCTGTTCAAATAGTGCAGAAGGGCAAAGGAGAAAACAAAAGTTAGGGAAATCTTGCTGGTAGCCAGTTCAAAATAAGTGAGGGTGTCCTGCTGAACATTGTGACTTTTGGATCAGATTCATTCCTGCTGCACTGGCCCCTGGAAGCAGTGAAAGATTACAGTGCTCAGGGAAGGGGTGAGCTGCAGAACAAAGGAGTGAATTGTGCAGCTGCCAAGGCCATCTCCTCTGGCAAGGCATCTAACCCTATGAAGAGTGGCTGCCATGGGGCTGTGACTTTGACACAGTCTTCAATTTGTTCTTGTATTGATTTTTCTCATGACTGGAGATGTGACTAAGTGTATTCAAAAAACTGGGCATGGAGACCTGTCTTCTGTAAGGCCTGCCCAGCAAGGCATTTCCCACAGATCAGAAATTATTCTCCAAACTGTAATGAAGAAATGTTATTACCATGTTCCCCAAAATATCAGAGAATATTTGCTGAATACCTTGAATAGTATTTCTTTTTATCTGAAACTGTAATTGGTTTAAAGTCAGTGAAAAATATTTCATTGATCAGGTTCTTAAGTGCCATTCCTCAAACCCTTCAGGTGTTGGTGCATTTTAGGCTGTGTTGAGCCCTGAGTTAAACATTGAAGTGCTCATGAATAAACAAGCCCCTGAGGAAATGGGTGGCTGAAGCTTAGTGGCTGTTCATGCCAGCAGGAGCCTGTGAGATGGAGCATGGCAAACTGTTGGGAAGGATGAAACAGGAAAGCCTTGCAAATATGATTGCTTCACGGAAGACTTTAAAATTGTAGAAACTATAAGTGAGATTGAAATGAAGGCAACCTTCGACATACCAAACCTTAGTTGCTAAGCAGCTGGAAGGCTGGTATGTCCGGCTGAGAGTAACCCCCTCTTGTTTAGATAAGCAAGACCCTCTGCTGGCTGATAAGCATAGTAATGTAAGGATTCTTATAGGCTGTATGTAAATGCCATAGAATTTGTATGTTGTAATAGATTGGTTAGTGGAAATTAGAATATTCAACATAGAAGAGCATATATCACATTGCAACCAGAAGCTCGCTCTCGTCTCTCTTCTCTTCTCTTCTCTTGCTCTCTTTTCCTGCCTCTTGCTCTCTCTCTTTTCTCTCTCTCTCTTCTCCTGGCTCTTCTCTTCTCTCTCCCCCTTTCTCTCTTATCTGCTCTTATCTCTTGCTCCTCAATCCTTTGTTCTCCCCCTCCTGGGCCTGCTCTGAGCTGTGGCAGGCAGTTCTAAGCAGGGTCCTAGCTTACCCCATACCTTTTGTAATAAAACTTAAGTTCTAAGATTCAGCTTATAGAGATCTCTTGTTACCGTCTGATCCCCCTACGCCACTACTACTACTATAGCAAAAAAACTTTTGAAGAGGCCTTCCCCTGGAATTATGTACCTGGGCAAAGTGCCCCAGTTCCTGACCGTGGGCTGTGAGTGCTGAGCTCGGCAGGTGCTGCAATGAGCTCTCTGAGGCTGCTCTGTGTCTCTGCTCAGGCACTGCAGTCACCGATACCTGACTCTCTTCTTCCCAACTGCTATCCAGCATTTACAGGGTCCCCTGCTCTGGGTAGCTCCTACTTTACTAACTAGTTACTAATGAAGAATGAGGCTGAGTTAGGTTATTTCTTGTCCATTACGGTAAACTTGAGTTCTTGCTATAAAAATAGTTTTTAACAAAGAGTTAATTTGGATTAGTTTGTCCTGTTTAGAAGTAGTTAACACATGTTGTTTTCTTCTGAGGGATCCAGTATGCACTACGAGGGGAGGAGAAAGCTAACTTTCATGATTTGGATTTGAATGTTAAGATTCATGACTTATTCATCTTGCTGGGCCACTGAAGACTGTAATTAAACTTGACAGCACTTTGCAATGATTAAGTGATAAGCATTGCATGGCATGCATTAAAATGAATATTTTTATTTCTTCTTGTTTTGAGATATTCAGGTCCCAGTATCTCTTAAAAAATAATTAAGAAAATGTAGATCTTGTGTGATTATTTTCTCCACCTCCCACTCACATGTTTAAAAGAGCAGATAATAGACTTTCTGCACTTTAGAAATGGCTTTTTATTCAGGTCGGAGTTAATCTTACTGTAGTTAAAAATGGATTATCAGACATGGAGCCCTCCCCATCATTGGCTGGGAGTCAGAGCTCATCTGGCAAAACTCACCTTTTTTTTTCTTTTTCTTTCTGCTGATCCCTTGGGGTCCTGTTCCTAGCTGTGAGCAGCAGCATGCCAATTTCAATTAACATTTCCTTTAAAACAAATGTTGTCATCTGCTTTAGTGCTTGTGACTTTCCATTTGTACCGAGGCTAACAGGAGTGTGCAGGCAGGGGGCTTTGTCTGCCTCAGGGTGATGTCGCTGCTTTGGGGAGCATCACAACCATTCTCCACCTGTGGCATTGCTGCAGGTTCCTTGTGATTTCTAAAGGTGGAGCCAAGGCTTGAAGAGGGCCTATGTGTGACATAAGGATGTTTCTTTTCTCATAACAGAATAAAAGCCCAAGTCCGTTGCTATTAAACTTTTGGGATGCTTTCTCATTTTGACCACCAGACCAAGGCTTTTGGCAAATGCTTTGTTGTAGCAGGTCTGTAGAGATACTGATTACATCTGTGTGAATAAATTGTGTTGTTAGACTGTTGATTTTACCAGAGGAGAAGGCAGCAAGGAAATTTTGCTGAGTTATCCTAAAGTATGTTTTTCTCAGGCACAGGAAAAGAGAAATAATTTTGAAAATCATTTTGGGTTAGCAGAAAATACATTTCCTTCTGAAAACCTTCATTTAACTCTTTTAAGTCTTTAAAAATTAAGATTCATGAACATTTTAAAACAAAAATCCAAATAGTTTCTTTTAAGAATTTTGACAATTAGATTTTCTGTGCTTCTTGGATTTGCTACCATGTGGAGTCTTGTATACATTTTTTCCATATCCTGCCCAACACAACCCTTTGTAATTCTGCCTGTAATTGTTTGGTCCTTCCACTCCTGTCTTTTTTTATGACTCTTTCACCATAGATCAAACACAGAGATGTCATAAACTGTTGTTGTGACAGTCCAAATAACTGTGCCCACATATTAAAAACCTGAAAAAAACAAGACAGAGAAGCAGTTCCTGGCCCAGAACAAGTGCTTGGCTTCTTCCTGACTCTTCCACAACAATAAAGCTCCAATTCCTTTTTGACCTGAAATGAAAGTAAATGCCTAGGGTAGTGAAAAATGGGAAACCCAAGGCTCTTGTATTATTTTTTATTTTTTTTTTTTTAGGAACTTAAAGACGATGGGATGACAGAGGCCACAGGCCTGAAATATACACAGAGTATATTTCAGTCATATGTCACATGCCAAATACTCCCTTATTAGTGGCTCTTATCAGCTGATAATTTTTTTTTGGTTATTTATGCTGCCAGAGCTCTGTGGAGTGTAGACAGCATCCAGGCAGGTCATTGCTGCTGGATTATGGAAAGTGCAGCAGATATTCCCATTGTTGTTTGAATTGTTTCAGAAACAGAAATCGTGGCTGTGCTGACCCAGAGCTCAGGAGCTGGAGTGGGTGATATCCCCATTCTGCCTGTCCTGGAACCTCTTTTAAACAAATGCAGCTTCCTGATGCTTTGGAGCAAATTACCTGAGCCTCCATTATAAATAAAACAGAGTGTAAAGAATTGAAAAGAAGGCAAAAGTGACCAGAATTGAATCCATCTGAATTCACAGCTGTAGGTGGGCAAGCATTGCATTTCTTGTCCGCTATTGAAAAGGGCTCAAGAGGGCTTAAGAAGATTTTGAAGTGGCAACTTGAAAAAGATGTGCAGGTATTCAGATATGTATTTTGAGAAAATATCACTCTTCAGCTAGATCTTTAAGCCTTTCTCAGTGTCTCACTGAATTTAATAAATAATTTTTGGTGTTTTGTTTTTGCTTTGGGTTTTTTTTTTTACAAAATTAGTGTCTATCTCCATTCAAGTATTCATAATTCATTTATTCTAAATTCCTTTTCAGCTACTTGAGGAAAATTGTATTTTATGCCACATTTGGAACAAGAAATGTGGAACTCTGAGGAGTGAAGGCTGTTATCTTATTCACATGACAAAGGCATATATTATTCATACTGTAATACTCAAACTGCAGGAATTGATAGATGGAGCTTATATAGTCAACTCTCAAGCAAACTAAAAATATATTTTTTTGAAATAAACTGCTTTTTGAGTGGTTAATTCAAAATCAGATGGATTACTGTAAGATACACCATGTGATTATTTTTACTGTAGGGACTCAAAGTACATACATATATTTTCTCACTCAGAATGAAAAGTCTTAATGCATTTATTTTTCCTTCTGTTTGGGTGATTTAACATCTGAAAAAGGAAACAGTGGATCAATAATTTAGTGCAGTCAGATGAAAAGTGTCTTAACTTGTTGGTTCAATTGTAGGATGTTATGGAGTCTTACATCCTGAACAACTGAATTTAGATTGTACAATCTATGGAAGGAAAATTAGCCTTTGTGGAGGAAGAGAACATCTGTGTCTGCTCCTTTTACATTGTATAGAAAGGTCTGATCAGCATAAAATAATATTGTGAGATTATTCCTCACTTGTCCCTCACCCCACTCTGTTAAGGCTACAGTGAGAAGTAAAGAAAGTTAAATTTTTAACATTAAGTTAAAAACACAAGGTTCTTAAATTATGGCTGTCAGAGAGATATTTATGGAAAAGAATATCCCAAATCAGCCTGACTAGATCTCCTGAAATATTTTCAATGACTTTACTACTGATTTAGGAAGAGATTTAGACAAGTCAGTGCTGCTACTGCAGTAATGTACCAGGTACAGTGACGTGAATTTCCTATTTCCTGTGACAGATATCTTGTCTCGTACTCACAGTGGTGACTTGGTACCTTTTTAAAGGTACAACACTTATTTCTGAACTAAACAGATGAATGGGGATACAATTTAGCTTCAACCCAGGACACTTTGCTAGCAAAAGTTGCTTACACACCTTCCTACATGGTGGAAGCTTCCTGTGTGTTGCATCTTTTTTTCTTCTTCACAAGCAGACTTGTGCATGTCACAAAGATCAGGTACTGATCACTTTTTTTGATCTGTTAGGAAATCCATTTCAGATTTTTCTTGTTTTTTCTTTGCAGTTACAGAAAAGAGCAATCAAGTACTGGTCAAGTTTTTTGTTTTCTAACAACTAATTATTTTAAACCACAATTTTTATTTAACCATTGGAATATGATATCCTTAATAGCTGACTTTCTAGGTCTAGATCTATTTATAAAAGGAAAACAAGGAGATTATTCCTTTCTCTTCTTAGTTTTATATTAGAATGTGTAATCTGTGTTGTCATTTTTAAATTACAGCAGATTTGGAAACACACTGTTCATGTTTCTGAAATGCCCTTCTTGGTCTTTGCCACTTTCCAGGGTCTTACTGTGGTGGGGTTTGAATAACTTGATTTTCCTATGAAGGGCAAAACCAATACGAATGGTTCTCACAGAAACTTCTGTAAATCTTCTGTTTTTTTTTTTTTTTTAGTGATGGTACATTTAACCACTGGTTTAGTACAGATGATATTCGTGTGCAATTTGATCAACCACGGCAGCCAAGGAGATGACAAGGGTGTTGTACAAAGCAGTATTGATCTGTTCAGCATTTGGTTTTAAGATCCTATGTTAACTTCGATTACAGCTGTTAAATTCTCACTCCCCTTTAATCTCTCCTCTCTCAAGTGGAGAGCACATTTCTTATTTCTTAATTCTCAGAAAACTCTCTCGCCCAAAAGATGTAACTTGTAAAAAATCATAACATATACTGTGCTTTCTTAGCATTAAGCTTGGAGATGAACATGACTGAAAATCAATACTGTGCTTGGCCTGCAGCCTCGTCATTTATTGATTTACACGTCATTTGTCTCCATAGAAAATGCAATTATTGCTTAAATACAATACAGTATTTTGCTAATAGGATACAAATGTCACCACTGAGTAAAAAAGGTCACACTTGCATGTAAATGATTGTCAACCCAATCCCTTGCTTGTTGCTGCAGTTATTTTGAAGAGGCTGTCAAAGAAAGGAGGCCTGGCTGTAATTCTGCTGGCATTCATGGGGACTCAGCTGTTGATTTAAGTGGCACCAGTGGTTCCAGTTCTCTGGACTTGCACAGGTGCTTTGTGCTTCTTTAGTTTTACAGAGCTCAGTCAGGTGAGATTTTCTTTTTTTTCTGTATAGCTTTGGAGCTATTGAGATAAATCTTCATGTGCAAGAAATAGAGGACAAAAAGAAGTAGGAATTCAAGAAAAATTGCTGAATTTGCTGAAAGAGCTGAATGACCAATGCCATAGAGGGAAACAAACTTCCACCTCTGTTATAGTAGGATGTGGAATGGCCTTAACTCTTTAACATAACTTGGTTATTGCTTGATGATGTGCCCAGGTCTGGTACCATGTGTAGTAGGGGAACTTAGATAGTTATGAAATACATGTGCCATCTTCTAATAAAGGAGAGTGACCTAATTCACTTTAAAGGTTTGGGTGTCCTGAATGCAATTTCCCTTTGTGAATAAGAAGTCTATTGACATTAATAGCAGTACATTTAAATAGAGCTTTAGGAGTTTGCTTCTGTTTGCACAAAGATACTTTTCCCCAGTCTGGCTAATCTAGATAATCAGGAATGTTAAGCTTAGTAATTTAATGTACCCATTTTAATATTAATTTAAATTCTAAAGAACTAGGATTTAATGTTCTTGGAGGTCTGTCTGTTTGTTGTCCATGTTGGTTAAAGATTCAATATCTATATGTTAAAAAGCAGAGAAAGCTGATTTTTTTTTTTCTTCGCATCATTAGCTTCTTAGCTAATTTGCTCTGAAGAAAACTTGACTATTCAAGCATCAGGAAAATCAGTATTGTTGGTAACCATGACTTCTTTCCTTCTCTTGGCCAGCTTCCAGGATTCCCTTGGCTAAAATATTTTAGTCTGTATCATGAGTAATACTTGGCTTTGTACTTCTGACTGGCCCTCTGTGCAGGAGGTGTTGCCTCAGTCAGTATTTCACTGATGCAGTGACAGTGCAGCCCATGGTCAAGTCCATTTCCATTGGACCTTCAGCCCAGTCCCCTTTGTTCCTCTGCAGCTCCAACTCCTGGTCATGGTCAGAGCAGGGACGGGATCCCTGCAGGGCAGCAGAGCTGGAACCCTCCCAGCAGCTCAGGGTCCTGGGCCTGAGCTCCAGCTGCAGCATCTGGAATGGCAGTGGTGTGCTTTCCTTTTGTTTTCTCTCTCAAAAGTGTTTGATAGGTGTATGTTTGAGATTCCGCTATTGAAACGTGAACTTCTATATGCAAATAATAAACATGCAAAATGATAAAATGATGGGCAGTTAACAGAGTCCCCAGATAATTTCAGTGTTCTGACTCTCTGGGCCTTTGAGGGTAAGAAGCATTCTCTTAGCTTTTTTTTCATGGTAATGGAACAGACTCTTCTTAAAACCATTTATTCTAGTTTTTGTTTTGGTTTTTTTTGGCATTTTTTGTTAATTCCTCCATTTTCCACATCAGATTTGAGCTAATTCAAATCAAGGAGCAAGGTGGCTGAGACCCTAAAGTCAGTGATTTCTTATTTTCCTCTCAAGGGTGGTATTGTTCGAGTGGTTGTGATTCTAATTGCAGCAGTGTTACTTGCTGTGAGAGCAAATCCGACCCACCCAGGACTCAGCATTTAAAAAGAAAAAAAAAAAGAAAGGAAAAAATCCCCAAAACAACAAATAAACAACCCCCCACACTCCAGCTGCTTGTTTTTTCCAAAGAAATACACAGGCATGCCTGTATATATCCTATGACACTGATTAAATGGCCAAAGGATGTTCTTTTTCTTCAAAATTTGTTGCCACTTTCTGTTTTGAATTCAGATTCCAACTGCATATCAAATGTTCAAGAAGGTAATTCCATGTGAAAAATATAATATTCTTTAAGATATTTTCACTCTAGCTGGTTTTTTTTGTTGTTTCTTTTTTAATTTTCCTAAAGGAGAACCAGTCTAGAAGTTCTCTCTCTTCCCACTGGCTGCCTGACAGTAATGTGAAGCTGATGAAAAAAATAAAATTCAAAAATAATTCCCCCTCTCTGCAGGCAGCACATTCACACACAGAGAGAAACTCCTCAAAATGAAGCAAGTGTGAGTTTTATTCCAAGACTTTCTTCAACAGCACCTTTTAATTATTGATATTTCAGTTACACCTGAGTTTTTTACGGCCAAATATCTTCTCTCTCATATATATATAGCTAATTATAGTCACTAATGTATCCTGAAGACTATCTCTCTAAATTGATGGCTAAATATCTTCCAAAGAAAAGTCTCTGGCACCCTGTGTTGGGGGAATTCACAAATAGCACTGTCAGGTTAGCAGAGCAGGCCAGCCCAGGGTCCAGCTGGGACCACTGGTTGTACTGGTGGGCTCTACCTGCTGTGTGTTCAGATACCACAGGGTATCAAAATTATAGGGATTTTTTTTTTCTTGATTCATCAAACACATTATTTATGCTTGTTTGTAGCTCTAGTGGAGGTATTTAAAAGAAATTCATGCACATGTCTCATAGCTTGTGCTTCACTAGAATTAAAGGCCAAACCACTATAATGTTTGTAGTTTTATTGATGATCCAGTCAGATTTAGAAAAAAGATGAGGTTTTCTACTGGTATGATACTAAATGTAATTTTCTTGGAGTAAAGTGCAGATTTTGAAATAAGTTCTAATAAGCTGCTGATAGAACTCGTTTTCCATGGATCTCATTTTGTACCAGTTTGTGTTTTTCTCAGTTGGATGGAACTTCAAATGAAGGAAATAACAGATGAGTAAAAAGCAAGGAAACCTTGCAATACATCTCACAAAACCTCTCATGCCCTTTATTGTGGTGCCATTTGGCACTGCTTGTTTCTGACTGTGGGATCCAGCCCTGTCTGAAACCCCAGCACAGAGTCTCAGGTTTGTCCAAGATAAATTGTCTACTGCTATGTTGGAAGCAGCACTTAAAAATATTTGTAGTGTGAGGAGCAATCTCTCCCCTCTTAGAGTGCTTGTTGAGAGCTGAGAAAGACACAGAATATTGCAGACAGCTCAGAAACATGAAAGATGTGTATTCTTTTCCTTCTTTTTAATCTGCTTTCATTTTTGAAGCTGCAAGACTCTGCATTTGGTTGGCTTTGTTTCCCATTAACTTAAGTTTTCCATTTGATGAAGCCATATTTTCCATTTCAACCCCTTCTAGTTGTATTTTTCCTTCATGCCTGCCCTGAATCATTTTCTGTTTCCTAGTGCTCGTTGCTTTTCCCCCGCTCCAGTGTGGCTGCAGAACCAGGCTGGCAGAGGAGGGCAGGGGCTGTGAGCCAGCCAGGAGCTGGGCCATGGCACGTGTGCCACTGGTTGAAGAAGTCATCTTGGCTTTGGAGCTGGGGCTCTGTGCCACTGGCAAGGGGCTGCTGGATGACAGCTCAAAATCCAGCAAATGGAGCTGGAGAAGTTGGTTTAGAGCACTGTGCATCTGTTAATCTTGTCTCATTCATTTGGGTGTCATGTTTCAGGCTGGCAGTCTTTGATAGAGGTGAAGAGAAAACAATCAGCAAATTAAGATATGCCATCTTTCAATGGCATGACAAAAAACATGGGGTCTGTCTTTCTTCTCTCTTTTTAGTGGACATTGGGGGTATTTGGCTCACATGAAGAAAGATATTAATGTACTAAAGAACACCTGTTTTGTAGAAGAATAACATTGGCAATTAAAAGAATATTGTTTTTCTTATCCTATTCCCAAGAGTTTGCACCTCTCTATACCTCTTTATATTAATTAGCAGTTTGGTGATTTCCTGTGCCTATTCTTTTTAAATAGCATCAAACCCTAGAATAAAACTGATTATGTTCTTTTGGGTACCCTTTTGGCAGTATAAAGTTCTGCTAATATCAGTATTCCTTCACTATTTTGATGGGGGTACTTGCTTCAGTCCAAGTAATGGAAATACCTTGAGGTAGGAGTGCAATAGCAGTGAGAAGAATCAGGCCAAGACACTTAACTTGATTCTACCCAAGCACAGATGTTTTTCTACCTTTTGGAGCTTTGTAGAAGTTTGTGAGCAATAATTTAGTCCTTTAAAAAATCCTATGCCACTACTTTGCACAAATTTAATATATATGAGATATGTATCAAGGAAAAAATTGTATTAGACAAGTACAACTCTCCAATTTCTCAACACTTAATATAAATAATTGCTGTACTATGAAGATTTAAATGGGGATTGCCACTTTTATAATTAATACTTTTTTGTTTCATCGTCCTTACTAATTGAAAATGGGCTTTCAATGTAGAACGCTTTGAAATTGTGTGAAGAGATGGAATTGGAAATGAACTTAATTAACTACAAACTGTCCAAATCAATCAGTGTTTCACAGTGCCTTTGTAATATACAGAGTTCATAATTGACTTGGGACTTGCCATACTACATATGCCATAATTGCAAAGTAATCATGCTAAGAGTGTCCAAAATATAGTGTTGTGCTCTGATGCTCTGTTGGAATGAAATGTCTATGCATTCACACACCAAAATGGATTGGGGGCAAAAGGGTGTATTTTTCCATTAAGCAAACTGAGAACTTATATGAATTTGGGTATTTCTCCAAGTGTGGCAGAGCTTTCAGGTGTTCATAGTTAGAAAAATCCTTTGACTTCAGCATTCAAGCAGTCCAGCATTTCAAATGGTCGTGTTCTTGCTACGTTTTCTATGATGTTTGCAGCAAAAAAACCCCATAAATTTGTACAAGAAGATCAGGGAAAAATCCTATGGAAAAGCACTTGGCAAAATTTCTGTACGTTTTCAGAGAGTTTTTGCAAGTGAAGCTTCTACAGACTAAAGGCTGTTGAAAAATCTCTGCTGTTATTTCCTATTGTGGTTGAGATTTGTCTACAGCTTTGCAGAATATTTTTGTGCACAAATTAACTCTTTACAAAAAATAGGACAATCCTTAGGTTTGCCTTTGTACCTGTTAACACCTTGGTTTTGCCTGTACAATCACCCTTGCTTACATTTTCAGTGCTTCTCCCAGAAACTTTGGATTTCTTCAAGCATGTCTGTGTTGTTCAGACTGTAGACTTGGTAGTGTAACTCGGGGTTGGTTATATCTGGCTTTCCTCATCAAAACTTACTTGATTTGAGCAGTTTTGCAGCACGGAAATTCCTCTTTGTATTGTTCCTCTACATTTCAATCACTGTTTTATGTTATTTTTCTCTTGCCTTTACATTTCTGATTTCCATTAAACAAACCTTTTGTATTGGAGATTCTAGAAAATCCAAAATTTTATGTTTGACTCAAGTCTCAAAATCTTTGCTTTCAAAATTTGTATTTTCATTTCTCTTAAACTGAGATCTTTTGGAAAGTTGATTCAAAAGTTCTGCTGGGCTGGCAAAATATATTCATTCTGAATGCTCCAAGACCCTTATGGTCAGAAATCCTTTTTTTGCCTGTGGCAGAGCTGTTGATGAGAGTCTCTGGCCATGGGATACAGGACCACCAGGAGTCTGGGACAGTGCTGGGTTCTGGCCTTTCTGGATCAGCCTATTTCCAGTTTGCATGAGATTTATTTTAATCCTGATGGTGTAATGTGATTGTTCTGACGTGGTAGATTTGCTCTTTGGCTGGTGTGAAACCTCCCCAGTCCTTCTCAAAGAGAACTTCGGAGAATGGACCTGCAGTATCTTTATTATAGATGTTTTGTGTATTACTGAAATATTATATAAATAAAATAATGAAAATTTGCAGAACTGGAGAGACAATGCTCATTAGGGATAGCTGCCCAGGATAGCAGGTACTGCCACATCCTTGTCACACCTAAAGCCATTTTTGTTATGGCCAGCTGCTAATGCCTGAGCCTTTTCATAAGTTGTGGAGTTCTATGAGGTGTGCTGTGCTGACACTGTGGAATTTTTAAGCAATTCTTGTGTTTATTATTTGAAGTTCTGAGGGTGACAGCACTACTAAACCTAATTGAAAGGGTTTTTGCCTGATTAATTTTATGGACTATGTTAAAAAGGCTTGATTTCTTTTTTGGTTTTTTTTTGGTCTGGTTTAAAATAATCAGAATACAGTGTTTTGCCCTTGTCATTTAGGGAACAGAGAGTGCTCTTTCATTTGCTTGTGTAGATTACTTGCCCTCTTTGGTATTTTAACAGAACATTCTGATAATAGTAGTGGCCTTCTTGAATGTGTTCTATAAACAGGACTTTATGAAAACAGAGAAAAAAATATGAATAATGTACTCAGACTTGCTGACTGTTTAGAGAAAATAAATGCTTTCTAAAGTATGGAACAGTAATATAAGAAAATTAACTGACTTGTGCTGCTATAAAAATGGTAATTGCAAGGCTAAAATTTATCCTCCTTTCCCATACCAGGGAAACTATTAAGCCTCCTCTTTTTCCCTTCCCAAGTTGTCTTCTAGATGTGTATTCCTGGAGCAGATATCTAAATGAACAGGTTAGTTTCTGTAGCACTCCTCTGCACTCAGTGTTCATATGGAAAGTTAGCTTTTAACTCTTTAAGGTTGTTTACCCTGAAATCTCCTCCCTGGAGTGTCTCCTTCCCTCTCTCCTCCTTTTGCTCCCTCATTTGCCTCCCATTTATTTGTGTCTCCAAAAGGAGACTGCCAGGCTTGCTGAGGGTGTGATGCATCAGTGTGAATGCAGTCAGTTGCAGATGTCAGGAGCCCCACTGAGCAAAACTCCTGCAGCGTGACACAGCATCCCTTGTCAAGGGTGGGAAGAGATCCAGGAGAAGGCTAGGAAGCTAATGAAGTAAAGCTTGTTTGATTAATAGCTAGAGACCTGACTGAGGCCCCAGACAAGGACAGACAAGTCAAACCTATCTTATTTCCCCAGAACACCACCCTTTGTGGACAGAAAATGGGAATAAGGAGCTTTACCCCTCCTTTCCTCCAACACTTCTCCAAAAGTTTTGCTTTCTGCTGGTGTTCATGTTCTCTGTTTACATGAGCAATACAGTGTTCAGTTCATATCCCTTCTTTTTTTCTAGCAGAAATTCTCCCAGGTTGCAATTCCTGGGATGAAGCTTTTTCTTGCTTCCTTCCACATCTGCATTCTTTTCCTGGGATCACAGGAGGGAAAATGCCGTCTGCAAATATTCCAAAAATATTCCATAGAACTTGTTGCTTATTCCATGGACTGACACGAAGAGTCATTTGTACCTCTGTAGGAGATGTGCCTGACATTTTTCCCTTGAAGTCTGTGGTAAGGAAGGTTTTGATGTTTGGGGAGCTGGCAGGTACCTCTAGAGAAGGGGTGTAAAGCTGGGCAGTGCTCCAACTCCAGCTGGCATCTCTTCCTGGCAGTGAGGGCTCTTTGCAGTGCTCTGGGCATGCTAACACTCTGGGCCTTGAAAACACCCAGTTGAACAAGCTCTTTTTCAAGTGATATAATAGATGAGCACTTCTCTTAATCCAGCCAAAATCATTATGCTCGGGCTAGTCCCTCCATTCACCAAAATCTGCCCGTGTCTCTTTTGCCAGCTACCCGTATGTCAGGTGTCTTTAGCCTGGCCCAGCAGGGATTAGCTGGCAGGATGGAGTCAGCAGGAGCTGGACTGGAGCAGGGTGTGAGGAAAATGAGAAGTTAAATATCCAATAAGTGGGATATAAAGTGGTGTCCAGAGAGCAGAGGTCAAAGGAGCCAGCAGGCACAGAGAAGGGATCGTGGGGCTGCCAAAGACTGTTCAAGGTGTGTAATTCATGTTTATGTAGAAATCACTGTGCAAGCTGCCTGGACAGGGAGACCAGTGACAGCTGAGCAGACACATACCTGGGACTGAGCCCAGCCTGCAAGCTCAGGGAAGGTTCCTGGGAAGCAAGTACCAGCCACTTTTTTGGAAAGATGATTAGGTGGCACTTGCTGCGACAGGGACAATAAGCTGTCCAGTTATTAGGAACTGCCAGCTGCCTTCAAGTGTAGCACTGCTGCCATCACAAATAGAGAAACTTTGCCCCTGATACCAATAAGCCTGAAAACATGAATATTTGGAATATTTAGTGTCCCTGTTTACCACAGTGCTGAGCTGAGAGCTTGGACAGGTGAGTGTTCCCTCTGACAGTCGGTGCAGCCAGTACACAGACATTTTGATGAACAGTCAACTGAGCACTGCTGTGCATGGGCAACTCACTGTTGATTTAGGTAATCTCATGCCCATAAAGGATTTTTTTCATCGCTTGCTGTGAAACAAGAAGCAGTGGATAAAAATGAGTTTCATCAGAAGGAGGTCATTGCTGGAAATCCTTTTGCCTTTGAGTCCAATGTGTGAAAAAACAGACAAGTCCGCCTAAACAGAATAAAATAGCAAGCCAGGTAATACCCATAAAGCTTCCAGATGCTGCTTTTTAGTCCACAGAGCCCCAGAAACAGATGAAGGGCAATTCAATTGCCCTTAATGATACTCCACTGAATACATGCTTTATTTCCAAAAGCCAGCTGCTCTAAATGCCATTGACAAACACAGTGTTATGTACTAGTGTCAGTGTCTGTGTAAAACTATACACCATTTTAGACATTTTGTGTCTTGTAAGCATCAAATAGTTCATTTTGATACACAACAGAAAAACTGACTGGGTACAGCAATGGTATAGAATAGTTTAAATTTGTTTTTAATTCCAGATTTATTGGTGTCATACAGGAGCAAAGAATAGTAATAGTTGTGTGATTATTTATTTATCTTAATAAGCAAAACTGTGCAAAAGTATGATTCTTTGAGGTTAAAATAGAGGTTTCTGTGAAGACTTACATTGTGTCTATAGTCAGCACTGGTGAGGCCATGCCTTGAGAACTGTCCAGTTCTGGACCATTTATTTAAACAAAGACATTGAGGTGCTGGAGTGTGTGCAGAAAAGGCCAATAAAGCTGAAGGGTGTAGAGGGTAAAATGCTGTGAGCAGCAGCTGAAGGAGCTGGGAGTGTTTGGGCTGGGGAAAGGGATGCTCAGGGGTCACCTATCACTCTCTGCAACTCCCTGAGAGGAGGGTGGGGCAAGGTGGGGCTCAGGCTCTTCTGCCAGGCAAGACAGGACCTGAGATGTGTGACAAGAACAAGTGACAGGACAGTCTAAGATGCCCCAGGGGAGGGTTAGACTGGATATCAGGGAATATTTCTTCACTGGGAAGGGTGATCAGGCATTGGAAGGGGCTGCCCAGGAGGTGGTGGAGTCACCACTCCTGACGATATTCAAGAAATGAGTTTGACATTTGATGCTGTTGACAAGGTGGTGACTGGTCAAGGGCTGGCCTAGATGATCTTGAAAGCTTTGTCCATGATTTGACAGAGGATGGATCTTAATGATTCTATGTGTCATGCTAAACTGGTGTCCTGGGGGACATTTCTTCAGGGAAAGAAACTTGTAAGGTGGAGCAGTGCACTTTTGAATGGGGTTGTGCTGGTTGTTGTGCTGTAAACACACATTCATGTGGGAATATGGACATAGGTTTGAATGTGAGGTTAAAAGGAAAAATTGTTGTCATTTGAAAAGATTGTTATTTTACATAAACTAAATTGGCACTTGCTGTGCAGAGCTTACAGAGAACCAATAATGAGGCAAAAGTTAGGAACCACTTCTCTGGGATAAGTTTCTTTACATCTGTTGCGAAGGAGGTGCTGCAGAGAAGTTTTGGTCTCTCTGTTGGGTCAATAATTTTATCTGAGCAGGCAGGGCTG
Source organism: Thryothorus ludovicianus (assembly GCA_013397245.1). NCBI lineage: Eukaryota > Metazoa > Chordata > Aves > Passeriformes > Certhiidae > Thryothorus > Thryothorus ludovicianus. Next base: position 400,366 of record VZTB01010504.1, read on the forward strand.
AAGCCTTTTGTAACTGCTGAAGTGGTGGCAATCTTTTCCTTGGCAAAGGATGTTGGTCTGAGCGAATTTCTGCCCTCCCAAAGATTGTTAAATTGAGCCAAGTCCCTAACTTCTTCCCAACCAACTCCAATCTGAGAGCTGTGATGTACTAGCAAAATGCTGTGTTTTGAGGCAGTAACATCAGGAAAGGGATTTAAGTGCTGTATAAGAAAATAAACTCACATCACTGAATTTCATATTAAATTTATCTTGCAGCTTGCTGTTGTTCTCTTTGAAAAGGCCTTACACACCCAACTGAATCTCATAAGGACTGTGAAAGAATTAGGTAAGGAGCTTGTTTTCATTATTTCACATTATTTCACTAATTTTACTTTATCACTTCATTATCTCAGTAATTGTTCTCCACTTCATTTAAACTAATCAAGTATTTGTTATGGTCATTCTTAGTTTAGTTCTCTCTTAGGAATGCCTGGGTTCTTTAAGATATTGAATTGAGCTAAATGTCTGGAATAGCAAGAATGAAGGGAGAAGGAGAGTTAAGGCCAGGGAATATTCTTTGTGCTGCTCTTGGGCGTTTATGATCTGTAACTTCCACTGAAATTAGGTGCACTATGAAACTGAACTGCAAGGAATGAATGACTGTGACAAGGGCAGAGGGTGCATGTCAGGCACTCTCACCTAAAAGCCTGAGTGCAGGATGCTGGTGACTGTTGAGTTGGTAGAATATATGTATGTGAACACTGGTACCCCATTATCTTTAAAAAAGTGGGTTTGACAATACTGATTTTACAAGTAGTATATTTTATAATTTATTTGGGAGTCCAACATTATTATATGTACAGGTATTGAAAGTGAAAATACAGAGAGCTTCAGAGTTCTCAGCAACCAAATTTCAGTAAATCATCTATCCTCGGTGTATGACAAAACAGTTAAACTGTTGTTTCAAGTTCCAGATCTTACTGTTTTCATCACTCTCTAATCTCATATTCTCCTTTAAATTATAAATTACCCAAGTGGCTTGGACTAAGCCAAGGGAACTTTTGGAATATATTTAATATGGTTTTATTAGCTTTACTGGAGGCTCAGAGTATGATTTGGTGTGTTGGAGACATATCTATATTCAGTGATGCCTCCCTCAGGATTCATTTTATTTTAATGAACAGCGGGAGATGGTGGCAGTGTGTGATGTACGTTTTAGCATGGTTGATGAGTTCCTGCAGTTAAAAAGTATGTCATTGTTATTTACTCTGTGTTATTTACACTGCAAACCTCTCGGAGGCCCCAGCCCCATTGCACTAGGCAGTGTAAAAGTGCAAATTGTATCTGTATTTTATAGCTGCTTTTTCTGAGGATTAGAGGCAAAGGTTAAGACTTGAAAGAGTCAGAGTCAGGCTCCTTCCTCCTCCTCAGGTGCAGTTAATGTTCTGGGGCATGGCATTGGCCCATAGGTGACTGATGGTGGTGTGCTTATTTCAGGGATTCTTGGCATTCTAGGAACTGTAACATTAATGGGCTCTTTGCTGACTTTGTCTTTGTGATCCCATTTTGCTATTTGGCTCAGGAAAGGGGACTACTAAGTAAGTTCAATATTCATTAAATTCACTAAAGCCTCAGGAAATAAGACTACATGATGAAGGGAGAGTTTCTAGAACAGAGTGAATATGAGCTCTGGAATGCTGATTTTATTTAATAATAAGCTTAGATTTGAATGTTATTATTGGAGATTTGGTCTACTTGATGCAAGATCTGTGAGTAATATACTTTTGTGTAGCCAAAATCAGTCACTTTAATAAATTCTGAGGTAAATTTGCGAGGAAATTAAGAAGGGCTTTTCATAACAAAAATGCTGCCCAAGGGCATACATGATTTTATAAACGTTTTGTTTTCCACCACTGTCATAGTGAGAGATGCCGAAAGGCAAAGACCCATTAAAACATCCTAATTTGGTTTTAATGTCAAAATAAGCCATCTTCCTTAAACACACTGAATGTGACTCAGTAAAGAACAGATACCTCAGAAGAATATGAATGCATCATAGTGCTTATTTAAAAAAAAACCTTAGTGGGGTGGAATAGCATTTTATGTACTTGACAGAGTAATTGTGTCTATTTAAGTAGATGCATAAGTTTTGTCTATGGTGGTAGAATTTTTAGGTCTTTGTAAGTAATGATCCAAATTAATCAGTTGCTATGGCTCAGTATTCCTGAATATAGATTAACTTCAGGAACTGTAACAAATGAACCCCATATAAGACAGGGTTTCACTAAAGCATTTTCTGGTGTTTTTTGTTTTGTGCTACTTCTTTTAATCGACTCTAAGGCAAAATTTAGCTCACAATGAATTATTTCTCAGTTATATAATATTTGGATTAAAATTATATTGAATGTTGGAGCAAAACACCTTTATGGTGCTCTGCTTTACAACATTGAAAGCCACTAAGATTAGCAGCTTTGAAAAATTTTTATTGAAAGACCTTGACTTGGTGAGTATTATAAATTTTATGTAAAAACCTTAAAAAACTATTTCTTGCTCTCAATAGGTACAGAGAGGACATAATATCCAAATGTTCATAAAAACTGAGTCTTTCCACAGTACATTCAACCCAAAACTTTGTAAGATGAACCACACAGAAAAAAGTGACTTAGCTCCATCCTCTCCCGTTTCAGTAGAGGTCTGCTGTGCTGTGGAGGCATAAACCCAAAAACTGTTAAATCACTGTAGTGCTTTAAAAGCCTTCCACATTTATTAATAGGAACTGCTATCATAATGAGGCACACCCAAACTCTACTTTTTCATGGATCTCTCTTTTTTTAATATTTTCTGGACTTTACATTTAAAACTTTACTATGTCAAATTTTCCTGTTATATTTTCAATGATATTCCTAATAACTGATTGAAACTTATAAGAGGCCAAATCTTTTCCTACTCTGCTGTAAGAATTACCCTAATCTCCTAAGCAGAACTAGGGTTCTCTTTGATTGTTCTACATGTGATTAAATGGACTATCTGAAATTCTGGAATAAGTACATGAGGGCATAATGTAATGCTACAGACCTAAAAGACTCTTAGAAGCAGAGTTTAGAAAGGGAATCTTGTTCTGACCAGCTACATTTACTGTCTCTTTGGTAAAGCATGATTTGCCATGCTGTGGAGTGGGAGAGAAGTATCCAGTGAGTGTTGAACTCCTTGCCATGTGATGTGACTGTCACCTGCAGTGTGGTGGTGCTTATCTGCCTTTCCCTGAGGAAGGAAGACCAAGCACATTTGGGAAATGCAAGGGAACAATTTAGAAGCACAAGCAGCAGCCCTTCTTGCAGAAGAGCTATATTGCAGCATCCTATGGCAGCTGGAACTTTCCTAAGCCCTCACAAACGTTTTCCTGGTACAGCACAGTGCTATAATTGAAGTGACAGAGAGAGTGCACACCTTTCTCTAGATGGGAATCATCTAGCCTGATGGGTGATGGAGATAGTTATTTTTGTGGAGATCTTGGACAAAGCAAGTCTTCCATGACCTCTCCTAGAGGTATGAACTGAATTCTGCAGTAGCTGATTCCATTGTTATTGTGGCTGGTGCCAGCTCTGGAAGTCACAGTCTGTTGTTTTGTTAGGCTCAACTGTGTGTAGTACCTTCTGTTTCTTCTCCTTTGCTGTTGGTGAAAAGACAGCAAAACAGACAACTTAAAGTAGTGTGTTGTATCATCTAAGAGGCCAAAGGGAGAAAAAAAAAAAAAAAAGAAAAAATACAAGCCAAAAATAACCACCACCAAACCCCCCATGAAAAAGGCTGTAATTCTTATGCAGATGTAGCTAGAGGAAGGTGACTACCCCTGGGTCAGAGTGGAGTGAAAAAATCAGGGATTGATCAATGCCTGTAACCTCAGTGGCTGTTATCTGTGCCTCTGTTCATTGATGAATTGCAGAGAGACAGACTCTCTCAGCCCTTGCTCTGAAGGTCTGTGGGCTCTTCCATAGTAACTCTGCTGTCTTTATCCTTTCCACACAGCCCCCAGTTCCCAGAGATCTGCAGGACTTACACTGTGTGCCTGTAGTTTCTCATTTCACTGATAAACTGATATCCTTTCAAGGATAAAACAGAAGATTTCCTTGACAACAATTTTCTTGGAAAACAGCAGGTATTTTCAGAGCCTTCAAGATTTAAATTAATTGGTGTACATCTTTAACTGTGGCTCTTAAAATAGTTGTGATTTGCATATCACTGCCAAAACCTCAATGTCAAAGGTTTATTGATGTTTGGTGTTGCTTGCTTATTAGAAATGCAAGAACGAAATTGGCATTTCTTATCTTTTTGCTGTACACTTCCAGATAAGTGGAAACAGTTTAATCTTTGTTTCCTGTAGCAAGATATTGGATTCTGACAAAAGGGATGATTCTAGAAGCTTAAGCATTCCTTTCCAACAAACTCTTTTTTTTGGTATTGCAGATTTTTTTGTTTTTAGATCAAAACAATGCCCACTTAAAAAGAAATTAAGTAGAACAATAGGAACACAAGTTTGTATATGCAGCCATACATGTGTATATATATGAATATCAATGTACTTGAAGGCAACACTGACTATAGTTAGTTTGTTTGCATTCACTTGAATATGTCCTCAGACTTTTGGACTGAGTAACAAAATGCACCTCTGTGTCATGCAGAACACTGAGATTAATGCAGACAGCGTCCTAATAATTTGCTTGTCCCTCTGAACATTTTGGAGGTGTCCTTTTCAGTGTCAGGAATTGATTGCAGTGCTCATAACCTCCCAGCTGGCGTGTCAGATACAGTCAGACCTGGCAGTCAGGCTGTTACACCACCAATCCAACACACTCATTGTCCTACAAAAGCTTGGCCCTCATCTTCATTATCAACACCCTTATTTTCTCTTTAGTTAAGAGATTGATTCCTTTAACATTGCAGAGTAGAAGAAATAAGCTTCTTGCAGATCAATAGCATAGCACTCTTTCTTTTCTTGCCTCAGACAGTCCTGGACAAAGTAGTTTTTAAATTGCTTATCTTACTGACTTAGTGGCTAAGGTAGACAAAGCAGAAACCTCCGTTTTTATTTTTTACTTATTTATTTATTTTAATTATCATCTGAGTTTGGGCTGCCTGCTTGCCATTAAGCTGCCTTAAAATCCCCCAGTAAGAATCAGTTTTGCCATTAAAATCTTGCTGCTATAATTTTTTTTCTGTGTTGTGTTGGCATTACATTCCAGTAGTTTAAAAACCAGCATCAGAACATCCCTGGTTCACAGGTCAAATTAATTTGAAAGTTGGATGGAGAACTGAATGGTATTAATGGAAAATTGATCCTGAGAGATAAAGCTCATTACCTGGGAATGCATAACTGGAGTATTACCTCAGCATAGGTCTCTCTGTCCTCCATAGGAGTAAAGTTACCAAACACACCAGAATTTTTATATACTTATTTTCTCTAGGAGGACTTTTAGAGGAGTTTGCAGTGGACCTGTGTGCAATCTGGTAAAAAAATCTGTTTAGTGCTTGAAGGAGGAAAAGGAAATCCATCCAGAGTTTTCTCTAAGTGTGAGTTCACCAAATAAACTCGGAGTAAACAGCCAGTGTGGGGCCTGACTGCTGTACAACTGCTGCTCCTCTGGAGAGCTGATATCTGCTAGAAGAATTTGCATGGCTTGGAGCAGAGGGCATCACTTGGAAATCTCAGTTTGAGCTACATAGTTCTGGGGTTTAAATTGTGTGAGCAAGTTGCTTTTCTGCTGTCAGCATTTCTGCTGGGGGTGATTTTGTGTGTGTATCTTAAGCTCATCCCAGATGCAATTGCCAAGTCCTTTTGTGTTGGGCCTGTCACTCAGAAGATGTGTCATTGAATGCTGTTAGCTCTACAGGTGTCCAGGCAGAACCAGTGTCTAACTGGAGCTGCTTTGTCTGGAATGCTCAGGCTGACAAAGGAGGAGCCATTACAGCCTATTACAGTGAAAGAATCCTTCCCTGCTCTCACACCAAGTGGTGCAATTTGTTTAAGAACCCCAACAAAGTGTCCTAAGTGCGTTCTTAGTGCTGCCCTGTGGACTCTGTGTGGCTCCCTTGCTGTGTCCTTTTGTCTAATCTTCATTTCAGTGAAGTTATTAACATCGTCTCTGTCTCACCTCTGCCGAAATCCTTTCTCTCTGGTTTACTTGGAAAAACGAAGCATTATCCTACTAAAAACAGGGTCAGTGTGGAGTTATTTCATTTTGAATTTGCACTAACTTTTTCAAAGAAGTCTTCTTCATACCTGGGAATTAAAACTAACTGATTCTGGTAAAAATAATAGCACCTCTAGTGGTATTATGAATGTCTGGTATATATAGTGGTAATTCCCTGCTGTAAATTGATGGACAGCAACCAGTGTATACTTGTCATGACTTTGGCATAAAAATGAAGTTGATAAAATTCAAAAATAGAAGACAAGAATTGCAGTAAGCTTTTCACCAGAGGTCTAGACTGCAAACAAGATGCCCTAGGCACTCGTGATAAATGTGGATTCTCTGCCTCTTTTTGCCCAGTAGGGTCATGTCCAAATCCTTTCGCCTTTAAATCACGTTGTCTCTTGCTTCACTATTGCATCTTGCCCTTGTTTCTAGTTTGTTGCTGCCGTAGAGACTTCTGTTGTTCCTGAGAGTAGAGAGGAACATTTATTACGAGAGATTTATTTGGAAAGGTCAGACTCTACATTACCTCAGCATTAGGTTCAGTCTGCAGAATAATGATTTCATTTAGAACACTGAGGTTTTTCAGACTTATCGTTTATTTTAAAATATGGCTTTGAGGAATCAAGTATATGTCAAAGTGTGGTAAATAAGTGAATCTCAGCTGAGGACTTCTGAAGCAGTAGAATCTTTAATATTTTGTTCATTCATTTGTATTAAATGTTGAATTAATTAAAGAATCTTGCATACTTTTGATATTTTAAAAACAGAGTACATCTCTCCAAAATACCTTCTGTTCCAAGTTAAAATTCAGGTGACTTCATGTTTCCCATTTTAGCAAGAGAAAGAATTATAAATGTGCGATAGGCAAAAAAATACTTATTTCTTCTAACTGTGGATGTTAGTTTAATCAGATAATAAAAACACCAACAAGCTTTGTTCATGTCTCTGTGTTTTGTGCTTCAATGCATTAATGCTTCCCAATAAATTCATTCAGAGCTTCTTTTGCAGTAATAGAACTGTTGTAAACGTCCAGGTCTTGGAGCCAGTGGTGGTTTCAATTCTGGCTTCATAGCCAAGGACCTCACTGTGTGTGTTATAGGGCTTTATGCTTGCCTGATTTACTGAAGGACCTGCACATATATTTAACAATGCAGCACATAGGAACTGTGACTCTGTGCTAACATCTGGAAATTCAGATACATGCCAGACACAGAATATAGATCAAAAAGACTTCTCCTTTAAAGATTTGTCAGAATATAACAAATTAAGATGTACAGGGATATAAGAAGCAATATTAGCTGACTGTGTACTTGTAAAACAAATGGCTTATGCATTGTTAAAACTTTTGTGGGCATCATAGTATGGTTTAAAAAGCTGTTTGAAGATATTTAATGGAAAAATGTTGGGAGTATTTATGGGACATCCTCCCAGTGTTAGAGCAGCTGGGGAGAAAGTTTTTTAAAAATGTAAGAAGCAGATATAAGATGCTGCAGTCATCGCCTAACCTTAGGTGGGAGTTGACCTCCTGATATTCCATGGGAGTCAAGACAGACAGAGGGTTAGAAAAGCTTTGAACATGGAGAAAAGCAGCTCAGGTTTGAGGTAACAGGAAAAGGAGGAAGTGTCTAAAGAAACTGTTTTTCTTACAGACCTTTATGTTTGGAAAATTCTGTTTTCAGGGATTAGTGTGAAAGTTTGTGTAATTAAATACATATTTTGTAGAAAAGTTCTGTAAGGGTTTGGTGTGCTCTGGATGTGAGGTACTAGAGAGAGGTTGGATGTCTGAGGGGCAGCCTGAGCCCCAAGAAGAGACTGGAAAAGGAATGTAGATAGATTATTTAATAGAAGAGAGAAGGGAAGATGTTAGGGGTGAATGAGAGTTTAAGGCCTCTCTCCTGATTGTCCAGGTAAGAGGAGAGGTCACAGATGCAGCTCACTCTGAGCAGGGGTGGATCTGGGGTATAGAGAAGAATGACAGGACATCCCAGATAAAGCCTGGGTGGGGTTTGTGGAGGAAGCATTGTGGGGCATGGAGGACAGGAGGGCAGAATACTGAGAGACTCTTGCAAAATGTTGTAGAAAAGAGGATATGGAAGATAAGAGGTGTGAAGAATAAATTCATAAGAGTTGAATCAGAAAACTGAAGAACAGGATTTCAGAACAATGTCTTGTGAATTTGATTTTACACTTATTTTTCCTTTTTTATAATCTCTCTATTTATTTTGCACACTGTCAACCCTCTTTTTCTGCATTTGCTTCATCCTTAAAATTGTATCTGCTGCCTGTTCTCTTCCTTCTGTCAAGACACATTGTCCCCAGGTCTTCCGTTTTCTCTGCATTTTTTCCCTGTGTCCTTTCTTTAATACCTTCTTAGCCTGTATTTCTCCAACAGAAAATCCAAGTTTTTTCACTCATTTCAGAGCTCTCCAGTTTACTTGCTTCCTTTGTCTACCTGTGTGTATTTGACCAATACTTGGCTTCCTTCCTCTTTGGCAATGTCTGTATTTGATTTAACATCTCAAAGGCTTCTTTCTTACTGTCTCCTGAGCATGGAGAATCCTTTCAAGGCTGATGGATAACTTAATATCTTCTTTTTTTACTGCTATTACACATAAGCAGCACAGAAATTACCAACTGAAAATAGCCTTCTGCCTTCATTTTTGTAGCAATTATGGGATGCCGAAGATGGGATATCTGCTTCCATCCCATCTTAGTATACTAAAATGAAAGCTAAATAACAGTTGTGGAACTATTCAAATTTCTGTATCAAAAGCTTGCTTCTTTACTGTCTTAAACTGCATAGTGTCATTTTTCTCTGTTCAAAGTAAATGCAAAACAATAACATAAAGGAGCTATTCAGGACTGAAGTCGATGGAAAAATTTGGCATGAAACTAAAAAAAAAAAATTCAGCTGCCCTTACTATTAGCACGTAACAGTATGTGTCATTTTGTCAGTGCCTGAAGGAAACATTTTAAAAAAAAAATTAAGGAGATGCATGTAGCATGTGAATGATAGTTGAAAATTGTTTATTTTGAAACTGACCCTTGAAACATTAATAAAGACAGTACTGGGTTTTCTGTTCCAGTTGGGATTTTATACCTCTCCCACCACAGAGGTGTTTAGGTCTCTGCTTTGCTTAAATCCTGCAATATGATTTACAGAGTTTAAATAGACTTCAGCACACCCACATTATTTACAGTGTATTGTGCCTAGATCAAGTCTAGCACAAAAAGTGATTTGCCAAAAGCAACATAGAGATCAATGGTTTAGCTTAAAAGTAAAATTTGGGAAGCCTCATTGCCGACTTCCTCTCTACCCACTAGACACTACTTACTCCATAAATATATGATTAAAAGATTGTTCTAATGCATGCCTCTACATAAAAAAAAAAAAAAAACCAACCAAAAAAAACCCAACAAAAACAAAAACCCAAAAAGAGCCCTGAAAAAAAAATCAATCTCCTTGGAACCATTTGATAACACTGGGGTGACAATTTTTTATTTCTAAGTCAAAATGAATGAGTGTGCTACTTGTGATCTGTGCTATATCTGTTTTCATTCCTGAAACATGACCAGTCACAAGTGAAATATTTAGTGGGCAGTACAATGAAGTCACCAGATATTTATGGGAACCTGTGAACTCTGATCAAAGAGGAAAACTGTTGTCCAAATTGGCACTAAATTGAACACAGAGCCTGAGCCCAACAGTCTGTTTTGTGCTGCCACCTACCATTTAATCATGACACGTCTGAGCACTGCCTGGGTTTAGTGTCTCTGTTCTCTTCCTTCCCTCTACATGCAATATTTCTGTAGGCAGGAAAACCAACCTAGGGTCCACAAGTAAGGGACACATGTGCTTATGAACAATTTTCTATCAGAAAATTCAATCAAGGTTCTTTTAATCAAAACATTAATCTCTCAGACACCTATCACAAAACTTAGAGCAAACCTGGCTGCCATTCCTTCTCTTCAGCCATTCTGAAAATAATTCTGAAAAGCTATCAGTGAAAGGTCATTGTGAAGAGAGGCAGCACAGACACTGAGAAACAGTCCTGACATGATGAACCTGATATTTTTTGTTGATCTTCCTCTGTGAGTTCAGTCCTTTGGGGAGGCAATGAAATAGGTTTAGGCAATGCCAATCAATAAACTGAAAATCACTGTTAAATATAGACCATACATATAACAATGAGAGTTATTCACTTGTACTCAAAAACAGGTCTGTGGGGTTTTTTTGTTTTTTATTTAAGGGATCTCCAAAACTGTAAGATGGCAAGATTTAGAAAGAAAAGAGTTGCATTCCTTCTTCTTTAGGTGGAGTTGACTGTAGATTGCAGGGAACTGGCCCTAGACCAAGTTAGTAAGGAAGCCATTCAGATTCCAAGCTGCTGGCTTGCTCCTGACTGCAAACAGAAAAGACAGTGATATCAGCTCTCAGTATTTTGAGGCCATTTTTTTGGGCTTTAATTACAGTCAGCACCTTCAACAGGCTCTAAACATTTGTAGCAGCTCAGGGCACTGCTCTGTTCACTAGAATGCCTACAGCCATTTTTTAATATATTGACCTTCACAGTAGCAAGGTCCAGTGTGAGGGTGGCATCTCTCCCCTCAGCTTCTTTTTCTCTTGTGCAATTTTGATTTTTGCTTACATGAGATGTGTTTCTCTTCTTCCTTTGCCATTATTTGTCATTTCAATATTATATGACCTTTTTTAAATGAAGAATTTTTCCAAATCTTTTTCTTTCCAAGCTAAAATAGTGTTGGCATAACAAAGCGATCTCCTGTCAGTGACTTTATCCAGGATACATTTGCTCTCATCATTCCTGGACATGGTGTTAATTAGATTTCTCTGAAGCCTATCTTGCAGCAGATGTTTTAGGCTTACCCTTTACTGTGTATCTAAGAGGTCAGAGACAAACTTTCCTAGGGATAAGGCTGTTTGTTGTATTGTGGAGATGCAGTTTGTTGGCTTTTTAAGCATTTTATATTTCAGAGATGAGTGAAACACTAATGTTTAGTTGCAACATCTAGCAATTCATCTCTATCCATTAATAATTATGATGCAGTTGTATTGCAGAGCTCTCACTGATGGAAAGGATAAAAATTAGGGTTTTTTTCCTATTTCCTGTATAGCAATAAACATCTACTTGCCATAAAATGCTGGTTACAGCCAGGAAATGTAATGTCTGGGGCACTCAGTGCTGCCTAAGTGAATATTCCATGTTCACATGCTCCCAGGCTTTTGTACACCAGTTTGAACAGTTTCCATGTACCAGGGTCCTGTGTTGAGGTTGGTGCAGCTCTGCCCTCGTTGCTGTTATCTTCCTCTGGTCAGTGAGGTGCCAAACTCACCCAATGAGTAAAACATACAAAACTAAATTGGGACATGATAAGGACAGAGGAAAACATTATAATGCTGAGTGTAAGTGAATTAAAAAAAAAAAATCAGGTCTTTGTTCCAGGAGGCTCTGAGCAAGACCCTGGGCACCACCTTGCTCACAGGCCTCTCTGAAGCTGTTTTGGCAGAGCCAGCAGCCCTTTTTTGCTGCTGAGCAGGGGCAGCAGTGAAGTCCATGCCAGAAAGCCACTTGTGTCTGACTGCAGATGGCTAGGGTGGCTTCTGGTCAGAGATCCTCGAGGCCACACTGTACTACTAAATAAACTCTTTTCTGCTTAGTGAAATGGGGACCTTGATGTGACCCTGCCATCAGCTGGCACAGGCTTGCTGTGCCTGCTCTGTGTAGTGCTTGACCTGCTCCCATTAGAGCTGGATGGGGGCATCATCCCTGGGAAGGATTTTCATCTAAACCTGCTGCCCTTTGCATTGCCTCCTTTTCTGCTCCTAATGGATATGCATCCCAAATTTGGATGATAATGATTGCTGAGCTCTCCCACACAGCCATATCTTACCATCTTCTTTACCAGTAACTAAAATCCTTCATTCAGTGCCTGCATCATTTGTACAGTTCACTGCATGCCAATCCCCACTTTGTTCTGGGCAGTGCTGGTTGTTTTCACCCCACACTAATTTGGTTATTGCAGTGCAGAGCCCCGATGGGTAGATCTGGCAATGAAATCTGTTTTGCCTGGCAGTGCTGCTCCTGACGGCTTCGGTCAAGAAGCCTTGGTTCGTGCCCAGCTCCCTATAGCCACAAATGGGCTTCTGCCTGTAAAATCCCACGCCAATTGAGATGGCTCCTACCCCCAAGCTGCCACCACCTAGAACCAAGGCTTATTTGGAATAGATAAAGGCCTCCTACCAACTGACATCAGGAACCTGGGGTGCTGAGCTTTGTTTCCCAGGGAAAAGGCCTTTGGTTTGTGTCCATCTCCCTATAGGAAAAAATGGGCTTCTGCCTGCTAAAATCCCACGCCAATTGAGATGGCTCCTACACCCAAGCTGCCACCACCTAGAACCAAGGCTTATTTGCAAGAGATAAAGGCCTCCTACCAAGTGACATCAGGAACCTGGGGTGGTGAGCATTGTTTCCCAGGGAAAAGGGCCTTGGTTCGTTTCCAGCTCCCTGTAGCTCCAGAGGCTCCTGCTAACCCAAGGGGAAAGGACAGAGAGGGTTGGTGTGAGAGTCCTGCTGCTCTGGAGACTCAGCTGCTTCTTTTTGTGTTTGGTAGAGCAGTACTGGCAAGGGTGTTGTACAAATTCACAGGATTAAGGACAGAGGGCAGCCTTCTTCCAGGAGAGAGTTGATTTACACCTCCAGGCAAAATGTTCTGAGTTGTTCTTTAATATGTAAAAATATTGTTTTACTTATTATGTAACAATAAGGTTATTTTGCCATTTTCTGCCTTTGTAAAGTGCCTGAGACAAAGCAGTGGGGTTTTTCCAGAGAAAGCAGTGATATTGTGAATAATGTCTCTAAAGCACATCTTTTTTTGGTGCGGGATTTCTTGTTTATAACTTCTATTTCCTGGAAGAATGCAGAGAAAGAAAGAAATGGGGATCAGGGGAAAGGAAAAGACAGCCATGAACACCATTCTATTTACACTTAACAATGTTGCAATTGCCAGTCTTAGCATATTGCTGTGGTAGTCTGCTGCTGCAGACATTTCTTCTTTCCTTTCATGATAATGAAAATGAAATACTATTTCACCTTGAAAGCTTTACTCCTGCAATGGGATTTCAATCATAGTGCATTTGTCCAGAAATCACCAAACCTTGAGATGAATAAAAGGTTTGACAGCTGCACATCGGTGAGCTCCAGTGACCTATTTTCCTGTGCTCCTACCTGCATTATATTGTGTGAGCAGGCTATACCAAATGTCTGATTATTGCTACATTTATAATGTGGTCCACTCAGAATCACAAATAGCTGATTATGAGAAAAACACGTTGTTTGGTGGAATCTTAAGAATAAAGTCATTTAGAAAAAAACTATTACCAATCAACTTGTAAGTCTCTTCAAATAATTTTAAATTAACTCAATGAATTATTATTTTTTTCTGTCTCACTCTTGGAAGAAAGGAAAAATTGGTAACTAGTTCTCACACCAAGCAACTTCAGAAAGTGCAGTATATAATATGATTTATTAGTGTAAAAATTGCCTGCAATATGTGCTAAATCCTCTGTATAACTCATTAGTGATAGAAAGATTTTGCCTTTTTTCTGATTTTGGAAAGTGTGAGGTGTGAAAGCAACTGTTATTGGTGTCATCTCCTACCGTGTAAAGGTACAGCTACACTGTAAAGTTGGTGTGCAATGTCAAGCTGAAATGATGAAATCCCAGCAGCAAAGCTGGTCCCTGTGTACATCCACGTGTATTCCACACAATCCACAGCTGCCTGAGTAATCACAGGGAAACACAGATACTTCTGAAAACTCTTAGCATATAAACAGCAGGTTTATCACAGCATCAGCACTGACATGTCTTTTCCCATCACCCAGTTCCTGGAAAACTGTCATTTCCATGAGATGCTATTTTGACTGATAGTAAGTTAATGACTAAGGAGAAGTGAGGACAGACTTTAGGTGAGCCTGATTTCTGCCAAATAGTTCAAATTTACCACAACTTTAGGTATCAATCCACAGTCTATAAAGAGACAACCATGAGCATCCATTGAGCATGGCATTGGCTCTGTGTGCAGGAGTGGGAGCTGTTGATGGAGCTGGATCAGTCACAGGATTGGCTGTTCTGCTTGCAGGGCTGTGATCTCACCACTGACAAACCCAGAGCTGTCCCTGACTGCCATGAGCAGGCATGTGGCAAATGATATGGAAAGGAAAAGGTGGGGAACAGTCTTTGCCTGTAGGAGATGAAAATGGTTTAAACAAAGTTATATGAGAACTTGTGAAGAACCATCCATTCTGAGAAAAAGACAAAAATCCCCATTTTCGTTTTTTGTTCTTTTTTTTTTTTTTTGTCAAAGACTGTAATGATAATTTCTTCAGGAATCATCAGTTGCTTCCTAAAGGAAAAAAAGGTAGTTATGCACTTCCTAGCTTCAATTAGTTAAGAAGTTTGCACAAAAGAAGTGCCAGCGCTGTAGAGAGGTGCTGTAGAAAATTCTTTAAGAGCAGTTGAACTTCTTGTGACAGTTTGAAAGTGTGTTGCAGCTTGCTGATTTATCATCAGAGGGATGGATAAAGGGACTGACACAGCTTTGTAACCACTTCTGAATGCTCTAAAGGTTTGTGCCAAGAAATGTAACTTTGAACTCCAGGACAAAGTCCTAAGAAATAAGTGCATAGACTCAGCAGTGAATTCTACTCACAGCAGATCAGTTGTGTAGAGAGATTTGTTCAGAAGTTTCATTTCCTGATGATGACTCTCTTCTCTCAAAAGTACAAGATAAGGCAAAGGCCAGATGGTCATGGTGCTTGGCACTTTATTGTTTCAGTATGTTTATTTTTTTCACTTCTCACTGCATTGTAAGTCAACGCAAATCTCATTTAAGTTGTTATTGGGCATTATGTCAGTGAGAACAGCAGGGATAGTAAGAAGAAAGCTTTGAGAACAAAGAAGCTCTGGGTAACCTGGTGGGCATACTGTAAAATCCAAATTAGTCCTACCTGCAGTGCATGGGTGTTTTCACTGCCATGGACCACATTAAAAACTTTCCTCCTGAACCAGAGCAAGCTTCTGAAGGATTTAAAGTGCCTTCTTGTCATGCAGTGGATGGTAAAGTTCTGAGTTACTGTGCTCTTTTCCCAAGGGAAGTGCTAACTGGGAGAACATTTTTTTCAGAATGGATATAAGCTCATGTTTTAAATTAGGTCAACAAAAGAATCCTGTTCTCTGTACTAAAGAAAGGTTGCTGATTCGTACCCATTGCTTAGCCTGGCATGTACTGATATGTGCTGAAAAGTTATCCTGAGACAAAGAGACATTCAGTCAAGAGTTCAATCTATAAATTCTATGTATTCACATTGCTCAGCTCCAAAACTGTAAGACTGTTTCTGTCCAAGGAATGAAGGATTGTTGGTTTTGGGAGGGAATTACAGAGCTATCATATGGTATGGTACACCTAGAGAGAACATTGCTGAAATGTAAAGATGAGAATTGGAAGTTAATTACTGTTAAGAGAGACTCTGGGGTTGCCAATAGGTGCCTTTCATTGAATGCTGTGCTGAGCACAGATGCTAAATGGGTTCAGTTTAATAAAAAAGGGATGTAAAAATAATTCAAATTACTTGGGACCTCAAATTCTAGCAAGTTTCAAGGTGACTTTAATTCCTAAATCTCTTACCTGCAATGAGAGATATGTGCACTTTGGGATTTCCTAAATGCAACATCATGCGTGTAAAATGGAGAGATAACATGGAAAAAAAGTAGGCTTTGTGCAATGTTAAAAAATCATTCAAAACCCTTGACAAAAGGATAATAAAAGCCACTGGGGGAACATTGGGATGGTGATACCTGTGGAAGCTGCTGTTTCACAGGTTGCTCAATACACGGGCTAAAATGAAGCCCCAGATAACATGATAGGCACATTACCTAAGGTGATTCTGAATAAGCAATTTTCATATTAATGGCTTCCTTGGTGCGTTAGTGAAAAGATGATTCACCACTCTAATGGGGACATCATTTAAATTACACCAGAATTGCTAACATAGAAGCAGATTGTTAATAAAGTAAAACTGGTGTGTGCTAATGACATTCCTGTTGGGTAAATAATGAATTTTATATTCACAACTGTTGCTCACAAGAAGAAAGCAAACCTATTATTGTTGTAATAAGATTGTTTATGTACTGGAACCTGTCTGGTGTGTCAGAAAATGCCTGAGAAGTTCAGTTGGGACAGTGATGTCCAAATGAGAGACAGAACACTGGATGTTCTATAGTGACTTGTGAATATGTTGCATTCTGGGCTAAGCTCTGTAATAGGAGAACAGAACTTCAGCTCTGGAGCTGCACATCTAAAAGGCCTGTAAGATTTGAATGGTTCTGCTCCTTAGCCATAACTTCAAACCCCCCCCCCTCAGACAAATATACAATTTACTTATGCCTTTCCTTAGAAATGCTTTTTGTCAATAATGAAAGAAATGAAAATGTGTTCTAATTAGAAATTTTTATGTAGCTTACGCACACATGCATCCTGCTGCAAGCAAACAGACACACAAGGAAGGTAGAACTGTTCCATGAGAAAAGACTAAGTTTGCACATAGGAAGTCTAAAAAATAAAGTGCTACAATCTCACAAAGAAATGCCATCTTTTGTAGAAGCCACAGTAAGAACACAAAGAACATAAACAGAAAGCATTAGATAAACTGCCTGGTCTTTTGAAGAAATACTCTCTCAATTATTATAGTACTTGATATTTTGTGAATGTTTCCTGAAATGGTATGTGTTTTGATTTTGGAGAGACCACTAAATATGAAATATCAAAAGTTACTTTTACAGATAACCTCCTTTCAGGGAGGGTATAATACCAGTCTTTTACAAAGTAAGTTGTCTTTTATGTTTTCTTCTGAAGCTCAGTATGGAATTTTGTAAAGCCAGGTTCACTAGTCCCTTGTAGTAGTATTGCTACAGGAGCTCAGCTTTGCATTCAGTAAAGTTCATGTGAGTTTTTCAGTAAACATAATGGGTTCATGTTTTCTTAGAATGTTAGTGAGTGACATTTCAAATGGGCAAAATAGGCAGCTAAACTGCATGAAAAGTGACTTCAGCTGTAATGTTTTCTCAGGTTTTAAGGATTGTAGGAGAATGTTCTGTGCTGTGGATTTTATTCTGTCCTAACCCTTACACTGCACCTGTCACTGCAGTGTTTGGATGCTAGAGCAGTGCATAAGGTGACACGTGCTTGTTCTCACATGTACAAAGTTTATCCAGGGGAAAGGTTTATTTGGGAAGGTTGTGTGTGTGTCTACTGGAGAAGATGAGGTCAAAACCCTCTCCTCTCGACCTCAAGGGGTGTACATAGGTCCACAGGCCTCTGGGAGCTCTTCCCCAGCTGTGAGCTGGATTCCCCACAGCTGGCTGGTACATGTTGTAGTGAAAGATCCATAAAACTTCATCCAGCCTCATTTCACTTGAGCCAAATATCCTATTAGTCTGAAGTGCCTCTTTTAGAAAAGCATGAAGCATTTAAGAGTAGAGTGTCCATCATTTCCAGAGGAGATGGATTCTAATGGAACATTCCACAGTGCAAATGACTGCATTCCTGTGGAAAAAAGAACTCTTAATATTTCATTATTAGCAAAAATAAATATTGGAGAAATCAGGCTGCAAGTAAGAGAGAAACTGAGTAATGTTAGTGGAAAGCAGAATTGATTCAATAAATAAGATACACAGAGAAGTGTGAAAGCTTTGGTTTGGTTCAAGTGTGTAGCTGTTTTTCACTTGCAACTGAGATATGTGTCATAGGAGCTCTGACTGACCTGCTTGTTAAAAATGCCAATGTTTTTAACTGATGATTAAATGCTAAATTAATTCTTGTTACTGATTAAATCAAATATTTATGGTGCAATATCACACAGATCTGTTAACGCATTTGCTGTCTCCTTTCCTCATTGCAGCACATTAAGACAGAACAGAGTCTTGATTTTGTGATTTTTAGGACATTCTATGAACTCTTGGTAATAGAAGTTAATATAAATTTCCAAGTATAAATGTACTTTTGACTTTTTTCTGAATCTTGTTCACATCGTTTAATGTGTTATTCCAGTTTTCTGTGGTGTAGCTGTACTCATAATTGCTTTCTAAGAGAAAAAACAGATGAATTTTTGCCTCACTAAGCTCTCTGTTCCTCGCCACTGGAAATTGAACATGCTTCAAAAAAGATGTATCTGTTATGTCTCCTCACATTATTATGACAAAGTTTGCTTTGATTGCCTACTGCATTCTGTCCCTGTGCCTCTACTGAAGCTCAGAGCTCTCCTTGGAGCCCCTGTGCTTGTTGAGCCAGGATATTTCAGAGATCACTCTCCGTCTAATGATGATCTTTCAATTTTATTTTGCTGTTCACACATGCAGTACAGTAAAGCTATTTTGGGTTTAAAGATCTTGAGAAGAAACATGATCCTACAAAGACTGTTACGTGTCTGAGTCAGTTGGCTTGAGGTTGTGGGAGTGCTCCCCAAAGCGAGCGGATCCACAGAGCTGGAAGCTCTCAGAACCACTGTCTAAATTGTTTCCAAATCATCTGGAATTTCCTCAGTCACCAGCCCCACAGAAGTCACAGTGCCAAAGGAAAGGGAACTAAAGGTTGCTGGGATTTGACCTTGTCATTATTCTAAGTTGGGCATATGAATGGGCTGTAAGTCCATTTCTCTTAAAGCAATGTGACTGAGGAATTCTCCAAGGTAAACTGGAGAAGGCAACAGAACCCCTTTTCTTGTTTTTCATTGTAGCGTGGGTAAAGAGACATCAGAAGATGAAAACTCTACCATGATTGCCTCCCTTCTTTTCTTTAAATTTCAATGGAATTTAGGTATTATTTCCTTTAGAAATCAGTGATAATTTAGTACTTTATTCCTTTAGGCATCTCTAAAAATCCCACTGTCAGATTGAGGGGCCTATAGGTGCTTATTTCATCAGTGTGTCTTCAAAATGTCGAGCTATTTGTGGGATAAATAAATAGAAATTAGTATGTATTATTATTGCATTTTTAAATGTTGCAAGTAATTTCTTGGTAGTTCAGCAATGAATGTGACTTCTGTGTACTCTGTTATGTTATTTTTAAGATCATGGGTAATATTTTTTCCAATGTTACTATGTAACCTTAGAAGTTAATTACTTGAGATAGCTGGATTATTTTTGCTTATCTTTATTCAGCTGGGATTACATACAATTTGAATGTAGCACCATGGTAGGAGTCCACTTCAAATACAGTCAATTATATAAGTCTATCAGCAGCTATTTTATTATGGGAACAACAGAGACAGAAGGCTTGTGTTCTGTGATGAATGTAGATTAGAAAGAGGTCACCCTGACATACATAATTAGTTTCAGAATTTTAAATTAATAGGTAGTGTGCCCCCAAGGCATCCATACATTCAGGCTGAGGCTGCAGGATATCCAGTCCAGCTCCTGCCTGCTTTTGTCAGCAATGACATGGCTTAATGCACTGCTTGTATAATAGCATGAGATATTATGGCAGGGCTAAATCACTGTAAAAACAACATTTGCATAATACTCTGGTCATACTACATATATTTCCCTTTGGAAACACTTGCACTGTTAAATTATTATGCAGATTTCCAGGAGATGGTTGGCTCAGCCTGGCATGTCTTCAGGTGCTCTATGAGAGCTAAGCAGATGCTTAAGCAAGTTTCTCCAAACATTTTATCGAAAGGATCTGGGGCTGTGTGAGATTGTGGGCCTGGCCTCTTGTGTGAGCAGCTCTGGCTTCAAGTGACTGAACTGGAGGGGAATGAAAGGCAGTACCCAGCAAGAGCTGAATTATGGCATAGAATTCAAGCCTCTACCCCAAACTTTAACAAACCAAACCTGAGAATTCGATTTCTGAGGAACTCCACTGATTACTCCATCTCCTGCAATAGATAAATCTTTTAAGGTTTCTGTCTGCCACTGGTAAGAGATGGTTACAGGCAGGATGCCACATCCTTTCCCTTTCTAGTTTATAGGCTTTGGTAGGATACCTAAGTTTCTTGAGCTTTTTGAGGTGCTTTGCGTTTCAGTTTGGATTGCAAATTAATCTTAGATATTCCAGGAGATTAAAATTCTGAGTAGCACATGAAATCTGTTAGTGTGTGACAGTTTTAAATTAATGTGACTCATTATTTTTCAGTTCATTCAGGAATCAAACTCAAAAAAAAAATAATAATTCAGTATTTCTCAAAAATGGAGATAGTATGGGCATGAGCTTCAAGGGATTGAAACTACTGAATTGTAGTGATACCAGAGAAAGGAAACTAGGATGGAGTTTGCAGTATTTTTGTTGATGTTTGTCATCAAATACTTTATAATCTTAATGAAAAATGTTTTGAACAGATACCTTTCTACACCACAGCAAGCTTTAGTTGAGATACAAAATAAAAGTAGCTTATTAATTGTACATTTTTAGATATTTTTAAGTATTTGAGTCTTAAGAGAGTGATATTGTCCTGAAATATAAAAACTCCAGAAATCTGGTGAAGAGAATTGCATAGTTTTAATTTACTGTCTCTTGGTGATATTATTTGTCAGCCAGTGGCTCTTATGGAGTCATTGGTAGGTTAATGGAAGGTGAGAGACACATCCACAACTACTCGACTGTTTTGTTTTTTTATTAGACATAATGCTGTTGAAATAAAGTCACAAAACAACAGTTTCCTGACACTGAAATCCTGTTGTAAAACCAATTATTTAACTTACTGTTATCTATTTTATGGAAGGGAAATACTGGAGGAATCCCCAGATGTTTATTTTGAAAATAGCAGACAGATCCTGTGACAACCCTTTATGACGATAGGTTTACCTCCCTCATTATGGCAAATGATTGATGGATTGCAAATGGAATAATTTTGTTTTTAGGGAACTGATGTAGTTGAGTGATTTTCATACAGTAGTGGTTTTGTTGAATTCCTGTCTGTCTTTGTGGCCCTTGTATCTTTACGGTGACTGCAGAATATATCTATGAAAAAGTATTTGATTTCCTGTCTATCTGTGCCCATTTCTCTGGATGTTTCCCAGAGCAGTTTTTGCATTCTCTGTCCCTTCCCGTGCTGTCCCATAGTTTGGCAGTGAGCAGAATGCAAATGCTCCTCTTTAGATCCTCTTGTGTTAAGACCCCTTTCTTTGAAATTCTACTATTCAATATTTCTACCTACTGACAGTAGTATTCCAAAACACCAAGACAAAAATTCATTTCATCCCTAGTGGGTATTCAATTCCATGGATGAGAGCACCACAGAAAAGAATGGACAAACAAGCAAAGATATTTATTTATACTCCATATGAAGAAAACACAGAGAATCTGTAATCGACATTTATATTAGTTTCAATTTATGTAGTTTGAAAAGATAAATAATGGCACAGCTCTGAAGACATTGATATAAATTCAGAGAAATATTTCTGTAATCTTACCCTGAAGATAAGTTTTGAAATATTCTGCCATATGTTGTATATACAGCTTTTTTTTTCCCCCCACTATGAAGAAAGAACATGTAGAGGCAACTAAGGTACTTGTTTCAAAGTAGAAAGAATGAGGACCTGAAATATAAAATTAATTTCAGACTTTGACAAATTGAAACTGCCATTTTTTTAATGTGTTTAAAAAAAACAAACAAAAATGTGTCATAAAATGTGTCATAAAATTAGTTATAAAAAACCTGTGAAATGTAATAGCCCTTATTACTAAATCACTGATATTGTAATAGTAGGAGAAAAGGCCACAGTTCCCAGTATCCCTGCTGTAGGTATGTATTTTTAATTTCAGTCACAATTTCCCGCTGTTCCAAACATGCCATATAATCTGCAGAGATCTGGGGAATTAATTAGGTACATTTCATTTCTCCTCTAACTAATCCCCTCAATTCTCTTAGTTTAGGGAGCTGAACACACCAATGACTGATAAGCCACAAGGGCCTTATTTACTTTACAGAAGGTTCTGCAAATCCCAGCGAGACGTTGGCCTGTGCTTAAATTTTCTCTGTTTAGTCCTTGGGATAGTGGCATTTGAATGTGACCCTTCAAATCAAAAGCATTATTGCACCTGGAAAAAGCAAATGAGGGTAGATTAATGAAAGTAAAAATCATAATAGTTTAACAATACGTATTTTTTATAGCCTCAGAAAGGATACAAAACAAAATTGGTGATAAGCAGAATCATCTGTGTCCACTCCAAAAGATTCCAGTGAAATATCCTCATATTTTCTGAACGTGGTTACAGCTGATTTAACTGACTCGGTTTCAGTCTGATTTTAAACTGTTCTTTAGTTTCAAATTCTCTTATTATCAGAGAATTGAAAAAACGGTTGATCTGAATGGTGTTGCTGCTGATGCAGCAAACACAGCTCTCTCTGTTCAGCACTGAGGATTGCGAGCAGCAAGCTCTCATTCCTCTGCTTGGGGAGCTCCTGAGGAAGGGGAGGAAGAGGAGGCATTTGGGAATTTGAGGACACTGAAGGGAGGCAGGGGCTCATAGCCACTTTGTCAGACTCACCTGGGGGAGTTGCTTCACAGCTGTAAACTGGAACTGTTTGATTTGGGGGGGTGAGCTGGCTGAATAATCCCGTTGATTTTGTTGTGTTGATTTGCTGTGTCATTTTTTAATCTTCAGGACAGGGATTATTAAGGAATTATGTGTATAGAACTTGTAAATCCTTTCTGAGGTTTACTGGGGTTTTTTCATGTCTGTTTTTGTACTTTTGAAAGGCTACAAAAGAAAGAAAATAGAATGTTTTAATTTGTTCCCCCTGTTGATGATAAGAACAAGCATGCAGGGTATCCTAGCTTTCTTTGAGGGTGACTGCAGAATATTATTGAATAAGGCCAGTCCTTGCCAGTACAGTCCCTCATCTTTTATTATCACTGGTCCTGTACCCCATTCGCACCAACAGAGTTGTCTGTTGGGTCATTTTATTTATTTGTTTCTTTTTACATCTGTTGTGTCATTTATTAGGATAGAATCCCAGCTTTCTTTATGGCAGGAAATAAACATTAACTTAAGATGCCCACGTGGTTGTATGAGGAGAGTGAGAATAAAATCTCCAAAAGACTTGGAAGACTCCTTTCAACAGGGAAAACTACATTTGTAGTAATTCCTCTAGGCCTTTTTTTCCCAAGATTTTACCCCTATAATTGTGAAACAATAGGAGACTCTTTAACAGCTCTGAAGCATTAATATATTCACTTTCATCATTAGAGCAAAACACAACAATATTTTAGCAGTGAAGTCTTCACAGTAGGTTGTTATAGGAGACAAAACTTAAAAAGAAAGATTTGTAAGCAATTGTCTCTCTTCTCATGATTTCTGCCATTACATATCCAGAACAATTTTCCTGATAAATGTGCCGTACTTGCAGTGTTTAGATGGTTCTGAAGGTTGTGTGAGGCTGCTTTGTCAAAGTTTGATTCTAAGTCAATTGGCTGGTTGTCCACAAATGAACCAAGGAGCCTGAATAACATCTCTTGTCTGTATTGATCTTTCCATAGAGCTCAAAGGAGCATCTTCATCCTGTGGCTCATTAATGTGGCAAATTCTGAGAGGCTTATCTGGAGAGAGTAATGATGTCATCTGATGTGCTGTAAAACCACCCGTTCGATATTCCACATTTGAAATAATAGCTTCTCATTGCCTCCTCTTGCCTCCAGTGAGATTGGAGCTAATTAAGCTTTGCTAATTTCCTTTGTTTTATTAGTTAAATAGAATAGTTCAAGTGTACAGTCTTTGTTAGTGCTGTGCCTACGCTATGCTATTAGGCAACTGTAAAAGTGCTGAGATTTAGAGAGATCAGCTAGCATTCAGTAGGCTAAGATCCAAATAAATCTGCTGGTTTATGGTGCTTTCAGTGATATTTTGTAAAGTTCACTTTAATTCAAGTAAGCAGCTAGACATCTTTGAAAAAGTCAACTGCTGTGCTGGAAAAACTGGAGTATTTCCAGGTCTGCAGCAAACTACACAGCATGTAATAGTGGGGATCCTTCTGAACATCCTAGAACAGTGCTTGTTCTGTAATCCAGGGCTGGGAATGACCTTTGGAATCTCTGCTCATGGCCCCGGTTTAGGTGCTGAAGCTAAAAACCAGGAGCACACACTTTATGCAAGCAGGCAAAGGTATGCAAGGCACCAGAGGGGGCTGTGTTGGTGGCATGTTCACAGACATGGAAAGGGATAACCCCTCTCCTTTTCAGAATGGAATCTTGTCAGCAGGCTACCTAAATATTCAGTGAAAGTTCGAGTCCTAGTTTCTCCTCTTCCACTAAGATATTACATTATCCAGTAATATGTGCAGCTCTGAATAAGGGATTTTCCCTCCATGCTGTAACCAGGAACCATTGTTGGCATGTCAGAAGGTGTCTGACACAAGAACAATGGAAAGAAAAGAAACTGCCAGGAGTGTTGTGACCGTATTGATTACACAGAGCTTATCTTCCCTTTATGTTCTCTCCTGTCTAAAATAGTGCTATTCTTTTTCCTACGAGTTGAGCAAAAGCAGCTTAGCAATTATGTACTGAAAACCTAATATGCGAAAATTTCCTCTTTTTAGCTGTAATAATTTACTGCTCTGAGGTAAAACACATGCTTCTTGAGTGAAATTCTCATTTGTTGCCATAACAAAAAAAAACACTTTTGGAGAAATAATCTATTTAATTTCACTGCCTTTGGATGAAGTTTCTGTTTTTCAGATGAAAGTGTAGATGCCTTGAATATCTTCACATCATTGATATTTGTTTACTTAACTGTCAAAGCAACTTTTCTTTTACAAAGGTCTGATATTAATGCTGTTATTTATGTTGCTGCTCAAAATTTTTCAGTTTTAGTAGTGCTAATATGAACATGTTATTTAGAAATGTTTCTCTAGCAGTAAATCCACTTGCATCGAAGATCCAAACAACTCTTCTTCCCCTCTGAACTTCACAATGAAAAACAATTTACAATCTGGAATCCCCAATCCCTGAGTACCCCCTCACCCCCATCAGCATCAGGAATTTACAGTTTCAGGATTTCAATCTTTGCACTAAGGTCTGACAATTGTTGGCTGGGATTTAAGCTGAGAAATTGGGCTTTGTAGCTCAGAACTGGTGGCTGAGAACTCTGAACAAAGACATGGCTTTCTAAATTGCAAGACTTATCCATGTTATTTAAAATAAAGCTTAACTGGAACACCATCTGAGTTGCTTAAAAGTACACTTTGGAATTTCTCTTCAGCAGGAATTTTTGATGCTTCATGTCCAATCAGTGAAATGTTTTGGTGTTTACAACTTTCTTTTGAATGGGAATTCTGATATTTTGAAAAATTGAAAGAACCATTTCTTTTACCAACTGAAATGATAAATATATTTTCGTGGGGTTGGAACCACTCCATGTTCTCATTAGCTTCATCCCTACCAGGAGATACATTCTGTAAATCTTCGTAGCTTTCAAATCAGACTACAACTCAAAATTCAGTGTAAATAAATTAATTCAGCAATCAAGGTGTCACTTCATGGGATTGTTATAAACAAGGAATTAAACCTGCTTAGCCCTGGTACAGGAAGGTGAGCTTTGAGGGTCATGAAAATACTCCTTCAAGTCTCCTTATCTGGTTTTGTACTCTTTGTGTATTACCAGAAGCAAGTTGTGTCTCTGTCAGTAATCCTCTTTGCCCAAATACACCTCTCTAATGCTTCTGTGGCTCTTTAGTGCTCAACGTTATCTTTATTCACATTTTGAATATTATCATTTTCACACTTTGATGTTTCAACAATGCACATTTATGTAGTTCCTGTTTTAAAATCCCAGATGTAAACAACACAGTCATGAAGCATAATTTAAAGAATTGTATGGATCGTTAAATCCTCTAGACATGTCTGAAATTTTCTATCTGAAACACAAGAAACTTAAAACATTTAGTAAATTTAATTCTTCCATCTTGTAGTAGAGGTAGCAATCTCATCATGAAGCGTTTCCTAAAGATTATTAAACAAATGAAGTTAATGATGCTGGGCTGTATTTTGGGACATCAGCTCCTCCCAAAAGGTCATTAATTCCCAGCAAACCTCCTGCCTGGGTGGTCATTGCTTAATTAGACCATTAGGATATTGCATGGTGATTGCAGCATTACAAAAGGGAGAAGATGATCAGATGCTGACAAGGATCAGCAGTGTCAGAGTAAGGTGATTGCAATATCTGTAATGCTTTTAACCCTGAAATCCTGTTATGCTCCTGTGGGAACCCATATTTCCCGAGTGAAGCATGAAGCAAACAGTCTGACCCAAGCAGGAATACAGAACTCAATGGATTTCTGCATGAATTGATCTGAATTAAAATGTATATTTGATTTCAACCCTAACATAATGTAATGATCTTTTGAGATGATATTATTCCATCCAGTGACATTTTATCATGTTTATGTCCTCTATAATCAGAAATGATTGCAGATGTATCTTAAAATTCAAGATTCACAGATGAGGCTGCAGAATTTCTTTCAAGGGAATGTCACCTGCATCAGACAAGCATAAAATTGGGAATTAAAACCAGAAATTCTTTATTTTTTTCATAGAAACATAGGCAAGGAAATGCTTCCTTTTCGCTGATGCACAAAACTTTTTGTGTGCAAGCTGTATAAATTTTATTGCCTCTAATTTTCATACAGTTACATAAAATAGGCAGTAGTTCAATGTTTCATTTTATTGGAACCTGCCTAGACCTGTTTTTCTATCCCTAAGCCTGTTACTTTTTAGGGAATGTCTCTTCTAACGTTAGTGATGAAACCATTGAAAGACAGCAACAAACTCTGAGTTACTTCAGGGCTGAGCCAGGGTGTGGGGAAGGGAACTGGGAGTGAAAGGGACCAATGCTCATCAAGATGTTGCTTGAATAAATTTAAATAAAGTGAATAAATCTTCAGCTCAGTTTCAGTCAGGAGGAATCATAGGCAATGTAGGGAGAGGCAGTTGCTGGCAAGAGGATAATGCATCTACATGTAAACTCCTAATCAAATTGCACAAACCCAGGGGTGTTTGTAAATCAAAAGAGAGAAAAGCAGGCTGGGAAGATTATGATCACATTTTTGCTTCAAAAGACAAGAACCACTGTGGTTGCATCTTGATTCTTTTCATTGAAAATCTGTACTTATAGAGTTTATCATTAAAAATGTCCATGATCTGTCTCTGAATTAGAAAAGATTATCTTATTTTTCTAGTTCAACTTGTAGCTTATTCTGTTTCATTATATCTTTTCAAATCTGTAGAATTTTCTTTAGGTAAGCCCCACAGTATTTTGAATTTTGTCTTAATGTGCCATGGGAAGATGCTTACTGCCTTCATTGTAGAATTCTGTGAATAAGTAAAATGGACAGAGCTAATATGTTGCTAAATTAAACTCAAGTTTAGCCCCCAAAAGATTCTTCCTTACCAAGAATCTTACTCATTCTTTCTTACCAAGAATTTTTTTCCCCTTTAGCCATGAATGTTACACTTCCTTTATTTTCTCCAAAAATTAGACACACTACTAAGGCAGACATCATGTCAGATTGTAGTTTATCCAGTTTCTTTCAATCTTAAAGGTTTTGGAAATTTTTTTATTTGAAAGTGAGTTCTGCCACCTAATTTGATGTGTTCAAACATAAATCTGTTTAAAAAATTGCCATCTGTGTTTTCATCTCTTCTGGTAAAATATCTTGCCCAGCTCTACTTCATATTATGATCAGCTTAACAGCATTTAATCTCTATTCTTTAGTTTGACCATCTGCTAATTTTGGACAGTATTTCATATGTATCTCACAAAGGTATTGTGAAGCCTGTTTCATCCAGATTTTACAGCCTATCCTTGGGGCAAAATAACCAGAATCAACTGAGTACATGGAACAAATATTAGAAATGTTTCTGCTCTTTAATGTTGTGAGATGTTATTTATGTACAGATCAGTATAGCACAGGATAGCAGAGCAGTCTGTTCTGCATATCCAGTTTGGAAAAAAGGGCTCCATGCAGAGTTTTAATAGCAGGTTTTGTGAACTTATTTCCACAGTCTGGCAGTGGTTGTTTATCTGTTTGTTTTTTTTTCCATGGAAGGTTTCTCTTTCATCAACTTGACATCTTGTTATCCTATTTCTTTAACTTGATAACCTGTTTAACTGTGGACCCTTTAACCCTTTAAGGTGGCTCATATCCTTGTGTCTGGACAATCTGTCCAAGTACTTAGCCATCCTCATTATGCTTTTTTTCTTCAATATTCAGTTGCAATTTTCCTTCCTCATTGTAACTTTTGCTGTGCTGCAGGTTCTTCTTTCCTGTGAGCTAAATGAACGTGGCTCCCTCACATCAGAATCCTATTTACAGTTTCTCAGTTGAGTCTGGGGACACAAAATGGGGCAAAGTTCTCCAGGTGTGTCCCTCTGAATGCTGAGAAAAGGGAACAGGCACTTCCTTCAACTCTCATACGTTCATTATTGAAGAGGATGATGATTTTGGAGCATGTTTTTTATCTTTTTTAATAATATATTACTTCACCTAGTGTTTTATATCATGGATTCTAATACATATAAAACAAACACACAGTCACAAGCAATTACATTTGAGGAGTACACTGACTTTCTGGGCAAAATACAATGTAATTGCACAAATACATTGAAGGATAGCAGGGTTTTTTTTTCTCCTTATCAATACAGAAATTTCATTGTCTGTCATCTAGAATTGGCCTTCCTCAGACTGAAAAATAGAGGAGGATAATGAGAGAAATAAGAAACTTCTTAAATTTATTTCAAGTCATACATTTCTCATTTTGATGGAAAATATTTTTCTGAAATGAATGGGTTTTTATTGATTTCTCTGTAAATAGTGTACTTGAATTACCCTTTCTGCAATAACATATTGGAAAAATCTTACAATTTATTCAATATCTGAGTGGACCTGCACACTCAGTCTTCTGCCTTGACTAACAGCATCAAGTGTAGCCCATCCACACTATATTTCAGGCATTGATTTTTTTTGAAACTAAAACAATATTCTGAATTTGATTTGCATTTAGGAGGTAGCTCATATCTTCACAGTGATGCTTGCAATTGCTGTACTTAAGTTAATTTTGACTTCATGGGGTTTTTTTTGGTAAAACTGTTGCGTTTAGGACGAATTGATGGAGTTCTTTCACATCATATATCATTAAGTCTGAAGTATGTGAAATTTGAGAAAGGATAGATGTGATGTAGCATTTTACAGCTGCATCTGTTAGACTAAAGCTCACCAACTACTGAAAGTAATTATTATGTTGAAATTACCCATGTTCTTGGATCTTTCTGTAATTGTGATATTTGTCTAGATCTTAACTCTTCACTCCAAATATTTCAAGAGACCAAACAGAGTGGCACATGGATCCTTGTGTAGATTCCACCCAGTGGCCATACCAGTTTTCTGGTCTATGGTTATTTGAAGTACAGTATTTTTTCTTAGAATGACTAGTGCAGTAATTTTCAAATTAGGTTCTGACTCTGTGTTGGCCTTCAGGTTAATTCATTTTTTTCTTATGACAACATTAATCTCTTTTCTCCAGTGGCTCATTTTTCACATTTTCAGTATTGATAGAATACTGCAGTATGTTAAAAATCGAGACACTTCAAATTATGCCTGTGAGATTGTATAATACTTGATAGCACGACACAAATTTCATTTACATTCCTTGCACAATTATGCAGCAGAGAGTAGGGTTAAATGGTTAATTCAGGGGAGGCAACATCTCAGCTGGGGTTACACTTCTTTAGAACTATGCGTTTGCAGCTGAAAAACTAGATCTGCCAATGTGGCTTGGTTTCTGATTTCCCAGTGACTTGTTTTATGATCTTTATCACAGCACTTCTGCCTCATTTATCCGTTAGTTTATTCCAGAATTTTGCTTTTCTCATGTGTTTATATGTAAAGAACAAAACGGTTGAGATGCCTCAATAGAATCTGTGGAAAGAAGGAAATAAGAAAGAGCTATTCTATGTACTTCTATGAACTGAATTTAATTTATTAGCATGCATAAATTAACTTAAACGTTTTATGTAGAAAAGGACATGCATGTATTAAAAACATATCTCAGAGCCAAGCTGTTATCTAAATTTCTTACCCTTACAGGTTTAAATATCTTAGAAAATTAAATGCAGTAGTGAAATGAAGAAAAATATTACAGTCAAAACAATTTGGTTAAGTGAATATGAGGTAGTCTTATAATGGATGATCAAGTGGGCAGAGCTCTACTTGCATGATAGCCCCAGTGATTTAAGTAGACCTCTGAGGAAACAAGATATTGCTCAAAAGAAAGTCAGGTTATGGTAGCCCTAGGTCTTGGGCACCTGTTATTTTATTTTAACAGTGCTAATTGAAATTTCTGTAGAATATATCTCCAGACACTTTTTTAGATATTTGTGAATTTCACTCCTTTTATATTTAAAAAAAAACAAACATCAGAATCTGAAATCAAATATCTGGCTTGAAATGCTTGATTTCTCTTCTCAGTGCACTCAAAGTTGGATGACTCTCACAAAGAAAGTGAATTTATGCCCATACTCTGCTGTTCTACAGCTTGTTAGAATAGTCTTCCATAATTTCAAGGTAGCCGAATGTGCATTACAAACTAGTTAATTTTTTAAATGCTGAGTCACCTGAAAGAGAAGCAGGAAGAAATGCTGCCATTAGTTTTTGAACAGGTTAAAAGGTTAATGAGTGTTGTAATCATATTCAAACGAAATAAATTTTTAAAAACCCCACCAAAACAAAATTAAAAAAAAATCCCACATATTTTAGAACTTAGCAGTCAGAATTGACTCTAATAATAGGGAAAAGATATGGAAAAGATGTTTGTGATTTTGATTCATCCATTTCCAGCTGCAAGCTCCCTATAGGCATTCCCCAGGAATCTGTATGTATCTCAAATGGCATGTTAAAACTGACCTCATAAAAAAAATTTAAGAGATTGGTATTGAATAGTCAGAATCATAACTGGGTCTTCAATTCTGCTTTCCTTTTAATATTTATTGTTACTGCATAAATCTTGTTCCATTTCTTTTTATTAGTGTAATGCTTTCTGCATTTCCATTTCCATTAAAGGCACATTCAGAGCTATTAGTGCATTGTTATTATCCCGTACTGTATCAATTAATGGAGCCAACATGTGAAGAAAGGATGTAGATCAATTCTACGTGTGAGACACTGACCTTGTGGACTGATTTTCTTATCCCCTAAATCTCCAAAGAGGAGTGATTTTTGACCAGGAGGTGGAGGATTGAGAAAAAGAAAATAAATATTCTTCATAATAAACTTCAGCTTCAGCAAAGGCACAAATCCACAAGCCCATATCTCAGTGGAATTGAATCAGATTAGTTTGTTGCATTTTGATTTTTTAAATTTTTTTTTTTTTTTAGGAATGTAAGAAATTTACTATTTAGTTGCTTTCAAAATAGTCTAATGATTTCCCACAAGGCTGGGTTCTAGCTCTGGCTATGCACCTAGCTCAGCATTTTACATTTCATGACTACTTTTTCTGTATCTTCCACTTTCTTTTGTTGAGTTGCACTGGCAGTTTTCAGACTTCGGGCAAGTCATCATCCAAAATATGGATCAAAGTTTTTTGGTTGAATAAATAAGTACCTGTTATAGCATAAACAGTATATGGAGAAAACAACAAAAATCCCTCCTGCTCATACCTGCTCTCCTATAAAGAATAACTGCAATGGATCTCCTGGAATTCCATCAGTGCCAGGAGGGGCAGCAGCTCGTGAGCTCAGTGCCTGTTAGTGCTGCAATCAAATGCTGGATTATAGCTTGGCAGGGATGCAAGTCAGTGCAGCTTCAATCAGCTGACTTTATCTACAACAAAAATTTACACGTAAACACATTTCTCCTCATTTTCTGCCTGGAGTTTCTGTCCTGCACTGGAAGAGCAAATTTCTCTCTCTTAAGACCTTGTACTTAAGTTTTTCTTTGTGTCATGCCTGTGATTTTCCACTGTTATCATTCAGCATTATTTTCATTCATTATTTTACCATTATCATGTTTTGTTTTTGTATTGAAATATCAATTTCCTTCATTTTAGGAAAAGGAATTAACTTTTCCCAGTCACTTTGTTACAAGTCCTAAGGCTTCAGATTTTATAAGGTAACAAAGTACCTGCTCCAAAATATCAACTGCTTTAATTAAAAACTTACAGGAGGAAGTGAAGGGTTATTGTAAAGGTTCAGTTGATTTCATCTTGGGTGGTCCACAGACATGAATACCTGTAATCTCTCATAAAGAAATTCATGTGCCTGCAGCCAACTTGTCAGTCTTGTAGGGAATGCACTGAGTATTATAAAGAAAACATTATTTAGCATTTGATGTCATTTCACATTTTATGTAATATTCATTCATAAGATGTAATTTCTAGTAACAAATGAAAGCCTTTCTTGTGTAATAAATAACTGTATTCTACATGTTGAATATAGTTCTTTACTAACCTGGTTCTTTTCTGCTGGTAAATACTTGTGTACATAGGTGAAGTTAGGGCAGATGTTCTATTACCACAAGTTTGTTCTGAGCAAGAATTACTCAGGCAATACAGGCTCAGTGCAGGACCGAAAGGTGGAAAAACTCAGAAAGTAAAAAAAGTAGCTGTTAATTATTTTTCTTGCCAGAATATAGATAGGAGACACATTGAGCTGACAGAAGCATACTGTAAAATCAATGGAAGTGAATTTAATTATTTAAATTTTCATACTGCTTGTCTTTTCAGCCTAAGGATATCCAGAAATTAGAATCAGCCCTGATTTTCAGCATACTTTCCCCCTCTAATTTCTATTACAAATGTAACATTATTTCAATAATGTGTCATATACAGTGGTAACCTGGGTGAAAAACCAGTTTGAATCTTTGTTTAAATTTCAGATGCAAGCTCAAATGTCTCTCTGATATTCTGAGCCTGGGTTCATTACCTAGATCTGCTACATTACTATTCAGGGCAGCCTAAATCTCTGCTTTCCTTGCTGTCATACCCTGTCCTGTGGTGGGATCCTAACAGAGAATTAGTTCTATAAACTAAGCCTTGCAGGGAGATGGCAAACAAACTGGGCTATAAAGAAGATTAAAGATTGTCACTGAAATGTTGGTGTCTAGAAAACAGGTCTGAACCTATTGCATCGCTTCATTTAAGCCACTGAATTGTGGTAACTGGAGTTAGGAGTAAAGAGCCCTCCTGTTTGACAGGACTGAGTTGCTGTCTGCAGTTTGCAGGGCTGAGCTCACCTGGTTCCACAGTGCCCTGATGGCAGTGCCCACCAGCTCACAGCACTGCAGGGCCAGCAGCACAGCAGCAGATCACAGGTCAGGGTCCTCCAGTCTGCACATCATCTTCCAGGAAAGAGTTTAGAGGGTGTGAAGCAAAGTCAGCTGTCTCTGCAAATGGATTTGTTAGCAAATGAAATACCAGATATTAATAAATGTTTTTGTGGAGTGATGTAACAAAGCAGTGCCCAGGACTTTCACTTGTGTTGCTTAGGGCGAGGAATAAAGAGAAATGTGAGCTTCTGTTACACCTTTCCTCTTTTTTTTTCCTCTACTGTAGTAATTTTCACCTGGCCCAGGAATTTGTGTTTAATGGTGCTTATTTTAGTTTGCCAGAACCAACCCTTGTCGCCTCACCTGTGTAGCTTGTTCATATGGTTCTGTTACAGCTGCCTCTGCCTGACAGTTGGGTCTGGAATCTGCTTTGCCAGGTCATAATTATTGCATAACATGTGTAAGACTTGTCCTGAAAAATGCCAGAGGTCTACAGGCTCCTAAATAAGCCCATGTGATTTATTGCTGCCCACACTCGCTCTTGGCCATGAGCAGCCTTCTAGAGCCTTATTTTAGAAAAGGAGCAGGCTCCCCTTGTTTCCAGAGCAGAACATGAGGACATGACTGGCAGCCAGCTTCTGAGAAGCCAGCAGTTAATACAGATCAACCTGTACTGTCAGACAGCTAAAATATCCCGACTAAACACAATACTCCCCAAACACCTATGTTGTTTGCAGGTGCAGAATATTTGTTAAATCACAACCTATGGAGGTATCTCCAGGCCTAATTAATGTGAGCTTTGGAAGCATTTGATTTTGGTCTGCTTTGCAGGTCAGGAATCACACTGATAAATGTAATTTATGATGCTGTGAAGTCCTCTGTAGGTGGAAATTCAGGCTGCAGAAGGAATATTATGCAGTCGGGCAGATTTCAAAGGGGAGGGAGGAATGGACACCGTTGTTTTAGTCTTTACTTTTGGGAATTTTCTGTAGTTTTAAGAGCATAGCAAAAGTATATTTAGTTGCTCTTCCTGTAAGGAGTGCTTCATTTGAATTGTTTTAGACTAGTTAGAACAGGTAATGCAGAATTGGTATTGCTTGTACATGTAGCCATTTAATAAAAGCCCCAATGTGTCTAGATGGAAAATTTGGTGGCTATTCCAAAGGCGTGTCCTTTGTTTAAGGGTCAGGGAAAGGATTGTGCAAGGTGCAGTGGAATTCAGCAGCCTCACTCACTCTGACCCAGAAAGAGATTTGCCTTTTTCTTTTCATTTCACTGTATTTATCTTCTTCTTACATTTCTCAACATTTTCAAACCTATATGCCTTCTAAGCACTCAAAAGATACATTCTAAATTTCCATGAGAATTTGACAGCACCTGCAGATGTTTTTATGAATATGTATATAAAAGTAGCATAACTGTTTCAATAACCTTTAAAATTCCTGGCTTTGTGTGCGTGTGTGTTCACTGGTTTCCTGTTTCTTCTCACAGAGACAATTTCTCAGTAGATGTTCCTCAGCTCATACAGGAATCCGCTCATCAAAAAATGTGCTCCACAGCACACTCCTAATTGAATCAGTCACTGAAATGGGCACCAAGTAATGTTAGCTGGAAAACATATGATGCATTAAAAACCAGATAATGACACTAACTTCATTCTCTACCTGGGGTGTATTTCATCTAGAGGAACAAATATGAATTTTCAGTCCCATGTTGAACTGAGTAGATATTGTAGGGACAATTGTGGGCTGAAGAAACCCAATGCCCTTCCATACCACAGGCCTCAGAGCGCCAAGATGAGGTGAAAAGCAGGGAATATGGAGCTAAGTCGTTTAAATAACTGTTAATGGAGTATCTGTGCTGCACATTCTTCTCTTTTGACAGAATGAAAAATGTTTCTTTTTAAAGAAATCTTGTGTGGTAGATGGCAGGGAATTTCTGCAGAAGGCAGTGCAGTGCAGCTGAGCCCGCTGGCTCAGAGCTCTCCCTGCTCCCAGCCCTTTCCTCCATCCCGCAGAAACCCACTGCAGGCTCTGCTCCACAAACGCCTTCAGGAGCTTAAACTTTGCAAAATAGGCCTAAGCAATGAGTGAGAAAGTGATGCAAGAATTTCTGTTGACTCTGACCATCAGCAGTGACAAGACAAGCTGCCACTTTAAAATAATAAATAGTAAACTTGCAAACATGGGCAGAATATATGCAGCCCAAATGTTATTTCAGGGTGACTGGATTAAATTATTTTTCAGGTTCAGAGTTTATGGCTTCATATATAGCACATTTATGTATAAAGTAAAAAATATCGTATTTGTCCTTTATTGGCTACATTTATTTTGTTAAACTCAGAAGAATTGGTTCATCACTTTCTCTAGAGAGTCACAACTTGGATTACTGAAAAGATGAATGATAGGTAGGTAAGTGTCCATGGAGGAAAGACAAAACAGTTCAGGACCTCTCAACTCATCTTCTTTTGTAAGAAAAGAAATATTTGTTTCAGAAAACATGAAGTTCAAACTGTATTTTTTTTTTGTTTGATATTTAAATCCATACCTTTTCAAGTTCAAGTGAGGCAAGATTATTCACTCATAATTAAAAAAGACTATGGACTTGGACATAATGTGTCCTTGGAGCTGGCAGGCAGTGCCTATGATTAGAAATTTGCTGTGGGCCACATCTAAAATGAAGTCAGGTAATCTTGAGTCTTCGAGTTGGTTGCTTTTTTTTTCCTCTGCCTACTACTTAGAAATACCTCATAGTGACACTGATTTGATACTTTAAACTCCCCAAGCCCTTTGGATTGTGAGGATAGAATGTAAGAAATTTTGCTTGATGTCATCAGTAACTTTTGCTTTTTTTCTGGTTAGAAAAGGTGATTGACAGGAGTAACAGTGTTGCTCAATACCACAGTTCAGATTGAACAGAAAATTAGATTGACTGGCATTGGATATTTCATTTTCCTTTTAAACAGTTAGAAACAATGACAGTAAGCAGAATGCAAAGAGTTCTTGATTGACCTGCTGAAGACATTATTTTTAAAAAAAAAAGCCTTAGATGAAAAAATATGCTGTAAACTGAGAATGTGAACCAAATCTGCTAAGTGAAGTCATTTATTCTCTCTTTTCCTGCCTGTGTGTGTATAATTTCTCTTGGTGAGTCGAAGGAAATGGTTGAAAGTCAAACACAGCAGTGAAGTATTTGCGTTGTGCTTGTTGCCCTCTCTGGGGTGTTCCTGGGGCAGGCAGGTTCCTGTGGAGCAGGCTCTGTGTCCCATTTGTCCCTGGTCCCATGTGCTGCAGCCTGCTCTCAGCTGCCAGGGCTGTGCTCAGTAAGGAGGGCTGGGCTGCTCTAAAGAGAATTTCAGGAAAATCTTCTTTGTAGGGCCTTTATGAACAGGTACTTCTCTCTTAAGATTGCCTGATGATACTGTGCTGATAGCACTTACCTGCAGCCATGGTAATGTTTGGAACCTCAGGTTGAAAAGCAGGGAGTGTGTTGGGGTGACAGTTGACAGTAAGGATTTATTTGACCCCCACAAAGTGGGCAGGAGACAATTTAAACCACAGAGTGTCTGGCCATTTCTCTTTTAGGCATCTATCTCTGTGTTTTAAATTTAGATGACTACATAACAGAAAATTCATTTCTTTCTCCTTTTAAAAGGAAATTAAAGCTTGGTGTGTGGATGAAATATGTAGCAATATTTGCAGCCAGGGATACTGTCCACTATGAAATAGCATTAGTACATCTCATCCCTGTCCTTTTGGTGGGTCAGACAATAGAGAGCACTCTTCCACTGGGACTCCAGTGTTCAATATCTGTATGGCACTTGATGTAATACATTACTAAATGCACCAGGGGGAATTTTTGAGGTCTCAGGGCAACACTGGTGGTGAGCAAAGACACTGAAATTTGTCTCTTTGATATTCCAAAAGAGCATTTCAGATTGGTTTGTAATCTGTGGGATCGGTACTTCATCTGGAAAGGTTTCTGGCAGAGTTTGAATTTCTCACTAACCTCTTGGTTGGATGATGCAATGCTCAGCTTTAATTTAGAAGGAGTTTATGCAATTATTCTCTATCCTGTTGAGGTGAGAACTGGAGCCCATTGAAGGATTTATCCTTGAGTAACTGATGACATTTTTGGGAACCTGATAATGCTCACACCATGTTGTGTTTGGCTCCTCTTGGCACTGTTCTGAAATTCTTTCAGTTCCACATATTGGAGGTGCTGCCTTTCTGTAATAACTGCCTAAGCAGTTATTATTTTTATTTCTCTTGTTGTATATCTGCCCATGTAGCTGGAGTTCTACAGACAGAAGAGGAAAGGTTCATTTATGTTCCTGCATATCATATCAAGGCAAGGCAAAGTGAACCTCTCTTAACAGACAAATTTGAAAATTCTGAGCTGATCCTGTCTTGACTACAGGTTCAAACTGCCCTTGTAGAACAAAAATTAAAATACATGTCTTCACTGAATGGTGGGATGATAGTGTTATCTCTTTTTAAGGTTTTGGGGTATTTTTTAAATTAATATTTTCCTTCCTGTTTTTCTTGCAAATGCTTGAAACCACCTGTTTTCTTCTGCTTGGCTAGATGCTTCTGTTCAATACATATTTTCCCCTTTATTGCAACAGGCTTCACAAAAATGATAGGTTAAAACATAGTCCTGATTCTAAGTGCTCACCAGCCAGCAAATCTAGTGAGGTATGAAAGGAAATATGTGAAGCACCTGCTGAAAGACAACGGCAGCAGAGGCATTGTGTGTGGACAGATGCATGCAATGCTTCCTGCCCCCTGTGAAAAGCTTCCTAAAATGCTCAAACCAGCTCTTTATTTAGCACAATAGGCAAGAAATCAGGTGGGCATCAGTTTGCCTTATTTGTTATGTAGCAATTAAACCAAAGGTGACTGTGTCCAGCTGAAAGAGTTGCAAATGTACCAATTAAAAGTTGAATAATGCCTAGGGAGCAGAGCAAAGAATTATCTATTCAAAATGCTTGAATTGATAAAAAAAATATTGAATTCTCTGCTGTATAAACCGTATCTCCATGTCCTTGAGAAGTCTGAGACAGAAGAAGGATAGGCTGCATTCTGCAGGCTGTAGAAGCAAAGAGCCAGCTTAGATTCAGTGAAAGTTTTATCTGATTAATGAGTCAGACTCCAGTATTTGTCCTGAAATAATTAGTGTGAGGCTACATTTATCTATCTGCACTTGTAAACTGGAAGTTGCAATTAGGAGGGTGCACTTAGTGCATTTATGTACAAAAAAGTTTTCTGGGGGCATCACTGCTGTCTTTTAGTCCAGCCTTCAAAAATTCCTGTGTGTCTGAACGAGAAGTTCCTTTGGAACTTCTAAATCCTTGGTATTGTTACTGCTTTTACAGACCTGTTTCATTTAGTGAGCAAAACAGAAGAGGAAGTTTTTGCTTTATGTGTTTTTGTCCTTGAAGTTTACTTTCTGTCTCTTGTTATATTTATTGCTCACTGTTCAAACACAGCTCCCAAGTCAGAGTTGTTAATTTTCTCAGGGGCTTTTAAATGGTGTTTATCATATTTGTCACTAAGGTATGTAAGTGCTTCAAAAACATTAATGCATTTTCACAAAACTTCTTGAGATGAATGGTATTAGCGTTATCTATCCTCTAGGTTGGGAATGAGGGTACATGGAGATTAATGCCAGAACTCACTATGGATGTTCTGTTTCAGATATTTATCACCTTTCTTCTGTCTACCCCAAATATTTAGTATAATGTAGCAATTTTTACACTTAGAACTCATCTGCCATGTTATTTGATCTGCCTGTGAGTGCCAGAAAATGTGTACAGAACTTGAGTATTAAACTATTTTCATGTGGGCAGAAAGCCTTCAGATGAACTGTGCATTTTTGGAACAGTTTGAATAAATGGAACTAATCACTCCCACCAGCATTGTGGACAAACTGTCAGAAAAGGTAAAATATCTCAGTTCCTCATAGTGCCCATCTCTTATCTGAAATCTTAATTTTTTTTATTCTACACTCTCCAGCTTCTACAAATAGAATTTATAAAGGACCGTGTTTGTTATCATTCAGTATCTTCTGTACTTATAAATCTGTAGTAAGGGGAAAAAATAGCAATAGAAAGGTGTTTGCATGGGATTGTAGACGGAAATCATAAAAAACCATGATTATAAACAAATTAGGAATTTTCAAAGCAGCCAAAAGACATGTAGTTAAAAATTGATGTACTGTATGCAGATTTCCAAATCTTATGATAAATTTATTTTACTACATGCTTTAAATCAGGCTGTAATGTCGAAAGAATCATTGCTTCTGTAGAGTAATATTTGATTAAATGCAAAGGAAAGACAATGGACATTTGAGGAAAATTTCAGGTGGATTCTTGTAAAAATCAT
Source organism: Thryothorus ludovicianus (assembly GCA_013397245.1). Classification (NCBI taxonomy): domain Eukaryota; kingdom Metazoa; phylum Chordata; class Aves; order Passeriformes; family Certhiidae; genus Thryothorus; species Thryothorus ludovicianus. The sequence continues at coordinate 440,253 of VZTB01010504.1, forward strand.
TAAAGGCATCTTTATTCTGCATTTTCAGGAAAGAAATAGCAAGATGGTAAAGTTCAAAAATATAAAATAACTCAGTAACAGTGAAACTAGACCTTCCTGCTATGAGTCACTATGCAAAAAATGGCAGACAAATTCCAGTGTTGCTAATTCTGAGATTATACCTGTATGTAACTTCAGAAATGCTGTAGTTTTCACTACATTATTCAGAGATTTTGGACAACTATAAATCATTCTGCAAAAGTGCCCACGTAATTAAATTTTTAGGTGATCTCCCTCTTTAATTTGGCAAGGGTATTTCAGACCTGGGAAAGAGATGGAGAAGAATAATGGAATGATAAGAAGATTGAAATGAATTCTCTGTGTGGAAAAGTTAAATGGACTAGAACTTGGAAAAGAAACAACTGAACCAAGTACACAATAAAGGTCTCCAAATGAATGCAAATAAGGACTGATTATTCATCACCTCTTGTAACAGGAGAGCCAATGGGCAACCACTGAAACTCTTATAAAGCAAATTTCAACCAAAATGCTGTGTTTTGCATGCCATGCATAATTCAAATGTGTAACTCGAGATTTTACATATATCAAAGGTATAAAAGGAGTATTCAGCAATTAGAGAAAGTCGTGGACTCATCAAGGGCTATTAAAACATCATGATGCAGATACAAACCCTATCTCAGGAGGCTGAAATTTTATACTTGCAGAAGTATTATCTATATTTTCTTATTTCATGCTTTTCCCACACTTATAAAATATTTTCTATGCTGAGACAGGACAACAGATTATGCTTCTCATTTGACCTAATCTGTTCTTATTTTCTAATAACCTCCTGACAGAAACACAAAGCATGTTTGTCCTGTTCACTCAGGAAAAAAAAAGGCAAGAAAAATTTGAAGACTGTAATGTCTAGTTATGCATTAGCACACGCCAAATATTGTCCTCTTTTCAAGAAAACATTGGGAAATTATAGCTGTGGGTATCACAGGTATTTTTTAACAGTGAACGACAGGTCTTTTGCCAGGACTTCTGCTTTCTACTCTAGTCCTCAAAGTCTCTCTGATATCCTTCTTCTATCTCCTTTTCCCAAAGCTAATCTCATCTATCAGTTTATATCTCCTCAATTTTATTTCCTTATGAATCTTTTTCTTGATTCTGACATCTGTTAAAACCTTTAGTTTCTGTTGTTTCACATCTTACCCTAATAGCTCTCCACTACTCTCTGTATGGTTCTCACTTTCCAAAGCCAACTATTAGAGGTCCACATTTGATTTATATTTATTCTGTTCAGTCCTTTATTTTTACAGATTCCAATGTGAGTCTGAAAATTCTACTCAGGAAGGTAATTTTTCTGATAAATTCCCTGAGGGGCAGACACTGTAAATGAATGCTATTGCAAACAGCTCAAGTTAGGAAATATAAACAACTGAAAACAAGGCAATTAAAAGCATGACAGTTTCTACTTTTATGATTATGAATGTAGGTGCTGTTATGTATTTATGTGTGACAGATGTTGTGGCCAGAATGCTGGTAACATACAGCTGTTCCCCAGCTCATGGAGCATGCAAAAGACTGGAAATATTTCTGGTGTGTTTGTCAGAGCTGTGCGTGGGGTTGAGTCAGCTTTACCTCTTGACACTTGCTCTCACCTGGGTAAGGAAATATTCAGGAGTCATCTTTTTTGTCTGATTCTGCTTTCTCCAAATGAAGGCTTGAGCTATATTTTTTGAGAGTGTGGATCAAAGAAATCTAAAGAACTAAAAAGCAAGACAATAGACTCTTCAGTTTTCTTTCCTGCATCATGTCCCCTCTGCTCTGCAGAGCTAAAACCAGGGAGAGGGGCAGGGGCTGCTCTCTGATGCCATCAGACCATCTTACATCAAAGGGAACCAAGGAAACAAGAACAGGTTCAACACCATGCACAGAGATGTCATGCTGCCCATGCTGTGTTGGCTGAGCCTCTTCAATCCTTGCAAGTGTTTTTTGCAGAACCATCTGTACAGTTCTCAGGTTTTCCCCCGCCCACACCATTCTTTGTGCACCTTAGGCCTGTGCAGTTATTGGCTGTGTGACACCACAGGCTCTCAGGGGGGGCTTCACCTTCCACCATCCAATATGGAATTGGGTTTTGCTTTTCAGGAAAGCTGACAGGAGTAAAGACATTGAGCTCTCCTGCTGCTGTGTTCCTGCAGTAGATGAATGTATTACCATACACCCACCATAATCTGCTCCCAAATATTTCATTTGCAATGAAAGAAAAGAAGCCCAAATCACATTTTCATGCTGTTATTGCTGTCTGGAGTCAAGTTGGTTTTCAGTCTCAGACTGGAGGTACTTTAGCTGTTGCCCTCCCCTCAGTGAGGAAGAGGCAAAGCATGCTCAAAGGCTGCTGCTGCTTCAGCCATGTTCTAGTGGCTTCCACACAGGGAAATGGTGAATATGCAGGATGAGAAAAGGAGTGTTCCTTTTTTCTTCATATGCATTTTTTGGGCACATGTTGGTGTAAATCAAATAAATTCTTTAAATAATTTATAGCCAGAAAAGGTGAATCTAAACCTTGTTTTTTTGGAAGTAGGGGGGGCAGGTGTGGGTGCAAAAAGAAATTCTTAGAATTCTTGTCTTTTTTCAAAGGCTTTTTGGTTAAAATTGTCCTGGTTTTCCTGTCATTGAATAAACAAATATATATGATGCAGAGCATTCAGGACCAGTCTCTGATCTACCCAGACATTCCTCTTACTGTTGAACCTCATCAGTTAGGAGATGAAATTAAGGTGAGTCTTATTAGCTGAGAACAGCAAGGAATGACAAAGAAAAGGATGTAAAGGGTGCCTGTCACTTTCAGAAGAATATCAGTTTGGAACCTGACAGTCAAAGACTCAAAATGTTTGAAGTTCCCACTCTAACCAGGAGGAAAATTTGTGACTGGATGGCCCATGTCAATAGTTTCTTAAGCAATGATTGGTTAACTCATTAATTATTGCTATTTGGATGTTTCTGAGTAGATTAAAGGTGACTAAAACACTGCTTAGAAAAATCAATTTTCTTACCATGCTTGTTGGTTCTGTTCAAAATTCAGCACAAAGGTGTCAGACAATGGTGTCTGCTAGGTAAGAGAAAAAGCTGGTGAGAAAGGTGAGGACTTGGTTTTTTTTCTAGCCCTGTGGTGGGTTGGCTTTGGGTAGCAATGGAACATCCTCCTTGTGTCTTGCTCACTAAACTTGCTGCTCTGCAACTTGGAGCCAGAATTCTTTCCAGGGAAACAAAAGAGAAAGAGAACAAGGCAAACACATATGTTAAAGATTTTCTCTGCCTATACTGTCCTGTGCATAGACACAGTTGACTCTGTTTCAAAAGCTTAAACTTAGCCTAAGACACTGGAGGAATTTTGAGAAATTGTTTGTCAGCTAGCCTGAGCATTACAAATTGTTTGCCAGACACCCAAGATTAGTTGCTTTGATAGTACCCCTTGCTAAATTGAGGGATGGATTTCAGTATATTCTGCTGGTGATAAAATTGGGAAGCTCTGTACAAGGTACTGAAAACTAATGAAAGGCTGAGAGCAAGGCTGGACCATCCAAATGACTGGATTCATCTGCTGGGTAATGGTAGAGCTGACAGCCTGGCTGGACACAAACAGCAGGGAAATCCAGGTGGAAAAAATGGGTTAACCCACTATCATTAGCTTTCCATTAGTGTGGCATGGTTTGATTTATTACATCACCTAAAGAGCAGAGCTACTCAGAAGTGGATAACTCTAAAATTTAATGGCCAGATTAACTAATGCTGATGCACAGAGGTTTAAATTAAACCTCTCTAAGCTATCTTGGGCCACTGCAGGATTCCACAGGAAGGATGCCTTTCAGACCCATCCTCTTCTGAGGTTGTGTCCGGGCACCTTTGAATTTCACTTTTCAAATGCTATAAAGAAGGTGTGTTAAAATGCCTTGGATAAGGTTGCACATAATTTTAAGTGCTTATTTTTCTTTTGAATTACACAAGCTTCCTCAACAGAGTATCTTGTTTCATGAAGTTACTGAATGTTGTGCCTTTGTTTTCTTTTACTATAGGATTTCACACGTACTCTTTCAGTAGTTGGCATTTTGTGGCTAATTTTATTCCTATTTGATGGTACAGGCGTTAGATTCTGAATCTTCCCTAATTTTAAGTATGCCAAAGTCACCTGAAGTTTGCAGCTGCAAATTAATCTCCATCTCAATCTTGCTTTACAAACAAGGCAAATTGATTTATTTGCATTTTCAGACTAAAGGCAACACTTTTGCATACTGTTTTCTTGTTCTCTTTGGAGATATGTGAGTACAAGTCTATTGCTTTTCCTCACTTTTTTATTTCCAGTACGAAATGTCAGAAGTCCCCAAAAGCTGCAGCACTCCCTTGGGTGCACAGTTATCTGAGCTAATACACAGATGATTTAGATAGTAATGAAATAATGATGCATAATGAGTGCATTTAGCATTTAATGCCTCTGAAGGATCCCAGTAGCTTAAAGGCAGAATTGATCTTGATTTTCTTCTTTTACAGTCTAGGAATAACCAAGCTATTACAATGTTATCTGACGACCGACGTAATTGTAAAAATTTACTTGCATAGTGTTTCTCCCCTGACACATTCTCTTTTTTTCTGTCAAACACATTACTCATTATTAAAAGGGAACATCACAAAAGAAAATGACAAATTTCTGTCTTTTTTCATTAAGAAACACTTTATTATACCTAATGTATTTGTCTTCCTTTCTGCTGAAAACTAGATTCCTATATAGAGAGAATTGTTGTCAACTTTCTCTACACTAGACTTCAGATTTTTCCATCCTTAGTGATTTTCAAGCTATCATTCAAATTAGGCACTTTAATATTTGAAGTATACCAAGTGTAATTTAGACAGTTGTTATGCTTTTGACTATTGAAATACATGAGGTTGGTCTTTTAATGCCCCTTGGCTTGTAAAAAACTTTCTGTGCTATAAGTGAAAAATACTTAGTTGTAGAGCAGAATTGAAAGGAGAGATACAGTAGGTCATATGGATCACTATGTGTACAAAAGAAAGGACTTTTTCTCTGTTCTTCATCCATCCATATACCTTTTTAAGCCACTGAATATTTCATGTACAAAAAGTATGCAGGGTTTGACCAGAATTTTGTCTCCCTCTCTCTCTGTGTAGATAAGCAATCATTCCTAAACTATCAATTTAAGATTCTGCCATCTAACTATGTCTCATTTATCCCTAACAAACATAAAATCTGACCAAAGGTTGTGCTCTGGCTGTGTTTTGTATTTTGTTGAAGAGTGATCTCTATGCTTATATAAAGAACTAAAATATCAATTAATGAAAGGGAAAATAAAGTTGCTCCTGGAGATTCTCTGATTTGATCCAGACACTGAGTAAATGTAGCAATAGCTCTGACTGGTGTAGAGCACCCCAAGTTCTCAATGAGAGTGTGTCCAGCACTAATCACCTCTGGGAAACAATGGACATGGCTTAGTCTGGTCCTAGTTACTGCAAGCATTTCCAGGTAACTGATTTGATTACTCAAGAACCCCAAATTTTTGGAAATGTCTGCCACTCTGGAGCTCTGATGGCAGCGTCCCTGGCCTGCTGCAGATAACCCAGGACTGAGGCAGTACTTACAGCAAATAAGCTGAAAAGAAGAAAGTGAACCTCCTATCTGCCTGCCCTGAGTTTGATTTCATTCTCAGTAACTCTTCAGCTCTGAAAGCTGGAGTACTGTCAGGCCTTTTTTCATCAACACACAAATCAGTAAACTGCTCATAGCTGTCAGAAATCACATGGAGTCAGTTAATTAGCTTCTGAGCTGACGTGGAGGCAGTGCAGATCAGAGTCTAGCAAAACAGCTGGGGGTGCTTTAACTGGCAGTAAATAGGACTCTGTTCCTTACCTTCTACTCTACTCCTATGCACTCTGTCTTCCTAGTCCTCCTGTATGATGGTGATGTACAAGTCAAAGAATAACTGTAAAGAAACATTTTACATTTATAAATGCAGGAATATTAAAGAACTGGTAGGGGCCATAGTGCTGCAGTAGATGAAGGTGAAGATTTAATGGAATATGCAATTAATATATGCAGCATCATTCTTTCATGTGAGAGCATCTGATTAGAAAGAAATGATTTATCTAGCATGGGGATTTGGAAGCAGTCCTGTTTATTGTCATACTGCTGCTGATCACGGGCAAACTTCAAAAGGTGAAAGGTATGATTGTGTTTGTGAAAAGTAGGTCAGTGATAGAGGTGATACTTTAGCACCACCTATTCATTAAGGTTTCTGTGTTAGCAAGTTTAAGATACCTTGTCTCAATTGCCTTTGACCCATTGCACATCCTCACCATCAGCTGAATACAGTTAAATATTAATGTGATGTAGCCCACTCTGTTAGAACTGAATCAAAACCAAAAAAAACCCAAACTAAACCAACAAACCCACCTTCTTGGTGGTTTTAAAACCATTTAAAGCAATGTAACCCCAAAAGTTTAATTTACAGTTATTCTTGTTCACTAATTCCCCTGTGGTTCTAACTTCAGTACCTCCTCTGTAATGCAGATCATCAAGGAATACCTTGAGATCATCTTTTACTCATGCTACAATAACTTAATAGTGATATGAATTCTACTGAAGTATTTCAGATTGCCAGCAGTGCCTTTCATATAGAAGAAGATGAAGCTGTATCTTGTGGCTCTTTTGCCAAAAGTTTGAGATATACAAGTCTCAACCACAGGAAGCAGCCAGGCAAATCAGACAGCACTGCACAATATTTTGGCAAAACTACCAGAATTTTCACAGGAGAAAACAACGGTGCTCCCACACCTACAGAATTTATGACATGAGTAACATTACAATGGAAATTGTACGAACAATCTTTAGTTTTTGGTTTTGTTAGGGGATTTTTAGTATGGTAGTTTGTGAGTATTAAGTTGTTTGCTCTTCAGCAACAGACTTAGCATAGAATTTTTTCCATTCTTTCTCCAGTGTCTTAAAAAGAATCCTCTCTTTGTTTGGTAATTGGTCATTAGTTATTTTGTGAAGAATTAGTAGATGGATGATTAGAAGAGCTTCTTCCAGTGACGGTCAAAAATATTTTTATTGTGAAATGCTTCTAATATTACTGATGGCTTCTTTGCTTGATAAGTTTTGTACAGATAATTTTATGTCTCAGAATATTCACGAATAGGGTATTAATACTGCTCAGGACTGAGCTCTGAAGTAGATAATGGATTTATTCTTTTTGGCTTGTCATACAGAATAAAAGAAATTCCAGGAGGAGCTTGAATTTTTTCTGTTCTTATGTGCCACTGGATTTGATGCATTTTATTTTAATAAAGAGCAGGAAACATTTATATAAAGTAATGAAGGCATAGACTAAATTATAAAGTAGTGGTTTTAATAATCTTTTGTTTATTTTTCCTGCAGTTTTATCTGCAACCCTTGGGATATTGACTATGTAAATACAGGATTAATGGTGTTTTTTGACTTAGTGTGTTTCTGCTCTGGCTGGGATTCTGCAGTTGCTCAGTAAAGCTCTAAGGTGCTGGGTACTCCACTTCTGAGAAAGTGAGAGCTGAGAGCTTCCTCTTCCTCCTGGAAATGAAGAGTTAGAAGAAACTTTACCTTTTGTATGTGTATTTCCTCTTCCTAGAGAAATTTATCATGTTACACCATAGCACCTCTGTGCTACACAGCTGTAGAAAAGCACAAGATCACTGATCCAAGCTTCAGGATATTCTTCCCATAGAAAGGAAGAAGCAAGAATGTTTAAGTGCAAGTGCCAGTGCTCAAGCCCCTTCAAACAATTTAACTTCTTAAACATACAGCTGAGTGCTAAGTGCTTAATGTTTCCCATAGGAATGTCAATTTCCTCATAAAATCAGGTTTGCCATTAGCAGATGCAACAAAGTCTCTAACAGCATCCTTGGCAAAATGAGTAGATCACTATGGTAAAAACTTTCTTGTCCCTGATAGTCTTTGTTCTAGACAAAACCACAAAACTGGCATAGGCTGCCACATGTTGTTTTTGTTTTTTGCTACTAAAGTTCACCTAAAACAGTGGCAATGGGATCAACAGCTGGATCACATTCAGTGGGAATATCAGCCTGGGACAAATTCCGTGTTTCAGAGTACAGCATTTGCTCTCATGTTTCTGCTGGTTATTTTCTTAGACAAAGCAAAATTTGATGAGAGTGCTGAAACATCACAATATTTTTTGTGTCAGTCAAATCTAACTCTCAAAGTGACCAGGAATGGCACTGATGAGAAATGGATTCACTTTCATTAGCAATGAAAAGTGCCCAGGGCACGCTGCAGCAAAGAGCTCTTTATTCAGCACCATGGATGGTCATTATTGCTCTAGGACAAGACTGGAGGGCTTTGTGCAGACAAAAGAGGAGTGGCTTCATTCCTCAGCCACTGTCACTACAAAAATCTGACACCCCTGAGTCATTTTGCTGCAAAGTCAGGAGTTTTGTCCAGTTTCAAGGTTTCCACATGATGTTTTGTGGCTCCATATCTGTCCACCACCCAACACAGCTCCTGCAGGGCAGTAGAGATGCTGTCAGGAATTGCTTCTCATGTCTTCTCTTCCCTAATGTGCCCTTTATCCCCATAGCCAAAGAGCCTTAGTGCTCAAAGGACTTTGAGATTTTTAGATTTGACAGCCACTAATGGGGGAATATTTGATGAAGAAATTCTTGTCATGTTCAGGGAAGATGGGTAGGGGGATGGTCCTTTTCAATAACTATTACTTTAACTAATAACTTTCTTTTTTAAAAGAAAAAGGATTGTGTTTCATTTTTTGTTTGTTTTTCTGCTTTTGCTATCAAGGAGGCTGATAGGGTTTTGTATTGGGCACTAAAGCATAGGATTGTATGTAGCTGTATATATGCATGTCTGAAAAATGTAATATTAAAAATTGCAAATTTCTTTTAGTACCTTGGCTTTAGGACTTCCCCATCTGCTAGTATTCAGTATTCACAGACAGAAGCATGGAAAATAAATATCATCTTCTTAAAATAGCTTCAAGCCCATTGTTTGTGAACTCAAACCAGCACACATTTCCCATGTATTCACTAGGGCTTTTGAAATTGGTCAGCTTACATACTGTTTGGGACCTGGATACTTTTCTGTCCTGTTTGCTGTCATCTTCTCCCTATTTTTCAAATGACAACCTTCCTAGTTTCGACTAGTTTACTACTTGACCTAAGAATACTTTACTTACAGTGGAAAAGTGAGAGAGGAAAGAACTGCTATTTGTGTGCAAACCTATTAGGCAGGTGTCCTTTAGGCCCAATTTCAGAACAAACCCTAAACCTGAAGTGTTAGTAGGGATTTTACAGGGGTCAATTGACTATAAGAAAAGCTGGCAGTTTCTCCTGTTAGTTACCTCTTAGCCACAAGGAGAAACTGGAACTGAATTGCCCTTTATGGTGTAGAGAAATGAAAGCACACAGGTAGGCATTGGCAGGAGGCAGGTGAGAGCAGTGCCAGCTGTGGAGCTGGAGCTCCCCTGGCACAGGAGGTGTGGTCCCCAGCTGAAGTTGCTGGTGCAGGTCCCCGGTGAGGAGAGCAGGGCGAGCCCGTCCGGCTGCGTGCGAGCCTTGCCTGCCTGCCGAGGAGCAGCACTGCACATCCTTGCAGCTCTCACCTACAGGGATGTGGTGCACTGGTAGAGGGCTTTGTCTTTATTCACAACACATTCAGCGTGTCTCGGCAGGGGAGGAAACAACACTGTCAGCCTGTGCCCTGCCATCGTCTGCAGAATAAACTGAACTCTAACTCACCATTTAGGAGACAGAAGGAAAGGTAAAGAGAGAGAGAAAGGGATTTGTTCTCTGCCTTATTCATACATTAGCTCTCTGCAAAGGCACAAAGCAGAAGGAGCAGCATCAGCAACCTTGCAAGCAGTGACTCTATTTCCAATTAATATGGTCTGAGCTACTTTGAGAAGCCAATTTATTACTTACACATATCACACTTGAGCTCTGCTGAAAACTGGATGTGCCAAGCACACCTTTGCTTCTGATTTATACCTAAAGACTTGCATCTTTCACAGAACAAACCTTATCAGGAGAGACACCACCAAGGCAGGTAAGAGATTTCTACATAAGTGTCACCTTCTACATTGTTAACATATGTTAACAAATGCTACTTCTGACTACAGTGCCTGGCTGTCATTGAGCACTTAGAACTCTGTGTTTGTCCTTATGTCATGCTGTCTTTAGGGAAGTTTAATCCCAAGAACATCTGCAGTATACCTTAAAGATGTATTTACAATTTTTTTAAAGCATTAAAAATCATAGTAAATTGTAAAACTTAAAAGTTAAATTTTGAGTGAAGTACTATGTTCATGCAATGTGTTTGGAGATATATCTCTTACTGTTTCTATATGATGTTTAATAATCAATTTGTAGCATTAAAAATTAATTTCTTTACTGTTATGTTCTGATGCATAGGATTAGTGCACCAATTAGTTTAACAACACATATTCCCAGGCAGCCCTAAATGATCTAGCAGAACAGTTTAAAGAGTTTAGTCATGCTTATCCAGTTGGCAGAAATAGAGTTATGAGCTTTTGCACATGGCATAAGTGATTTTTTCTTTTTTATTATAGTCAAGTGAGTTGTTTTGTCAACATGCAGTTCAGTTAAAAGCATTGTAACAGGATGATAATACTGCAAATATAGTCTGTGCCCAACTTTGTGAATCAAAACAAGACTTGGTTGTAATTTAGTATTGTGTAAATAACAACGCTGCTGATTATCTGATGTGCTGGTACCTGGCAGGTCAGATAATAACAAAGCACAGTTTTGAGCAGAGAGTTAGAACCAGTCTTCTCTACAGTCATGACACTGGCTGGTACTTGGAGACAGAGACTAACAGAAAAATATATTAGCAAAGGTTTTATCTTTATGAAGTTTATGAGATAATTTTTTTGGCTCTGACTGTGTTTGATCCTTTGTAATAGATGATTTTTGGAGCTCTGCTTAACATGAATAGTCTAAATGAATTACTCATATAGGATGAGAGTGCTAAGAAAACTGGAGGAGGATGGGTAATAACACCTGCTCTAATGACACAACATTAATTTTAAAAAACTTTTTCTAGAAAGTACATAAATAAGCCTTTTCTCAAATACTTTTCAAATACTTGCTGCTGACCTGTCTCCTTATTTTTCATTTCACCTGTTACCAGTCCTTTACCATAGAGTTATTCTTCCCAGTTATTTCATATATACAAGATTTTCAGTTCTAACAGGATAAGGATTTTAGATGACATTTACTGTCATTTTTAATTTAATTTTATCATATTGCTTCTAAGCAATGTGGAACTCAGACCAGTGCATGTGGTCTTGGCTTTTATCCAGTAGTGACTTATTAAAAGATTCTGAGGAACAAAAAATGAACAAAAGTCATTGCTTCTCTGGATTTTTGCAACTTTTTTTCATTTGGATTATTTTGGTACTGAGAAGATGTGGCTACACTGTGTAGAAAATAAGCTTTTGCATGAAATAGTGTGAGTTTCCAGAATGTGGGGAGCCAAAGATTTCCTTCAGGACCTTTTCACTTGACTTTTCACATGGAAAACATAGTGTTGTGTTGTAGGGAGGAATATGTAGCTCTGCATTTCTGGGAGAAATATTAAGTCTGATTAACTCAAAATAAATGAACTATCTGCTACAGTTTCCTATTTAGTTATTGCCTAAATTCTATAGCCTCCAAATTTTTACTTGTCCCAAAACAGAGTGGGGAAAAAAAAAAAGGATAGTCAAAGAATAAAGCATTTGAATGTGTCTGATAGTTGTTTCTCACCATTCTAGATCTCTGGGCAGGAGATAACTTTGGGTTAAAAGCCAAAATCTTCAATTAGATCCCTGGAGTGAAACACATCAGTGTGGCTCCAGCAGCATTGAAGGAGAAACACCTGTTGAGGATCTGGCTTTTGGGGAGTCAGCAGTGTCCATCCTGGGCTGCTAATGCTGGCTGTGTTTGCCACAGGGTGCTGGTGCTGTCAGGATTGCTCCACAGGGCTGGGTGAACTGTCAGGAAGGAGGCTGGAGGCTGAGGAAAACAGGGAGTAAAGGGCTGTCCTGGAATGGCAACCAGAAATGCATTTACACAACGTAACACTTTGAGTCATGCTCTGAGCAACTTCCTATTCTTAGGGCATTGATAGGGGCTGAGGAAGCTTGAACTTACCTTAACAGCTACAACAACCTCAGGACTGACTTTCATATGCCCCAGAAGGTGATCCCAGAGTGAATGCAGTGATACAGGGAGCTGTGCCTCATGTCATTCCAGTGACATCCAAGGAGAGAATCAGACCAGTCTGTTGGAAATGCCAGTTTGCTGTGGGACTGTGCCTGCAGGAGAAATCTCTGGTTCGTGGCTATTCCTGGAGGTTGTCTGCCGACTGTCCCGCTGGATGGAGCTAGGCCAGCACAAATCCTGACCATGTCTTGGCACAGACACATTTTCACTCTTACCTACCCTAAGGCCCTTTTCTCTCCTTAGCTGGAAAGCTCTAGAACAGTAACAGCTTATGCCAGGTTAATGTTTGGCCCAAAATCTTATGGAACCATACAGAGAACTGTGGTTTGAACCAAATCTGATCAAGTTTCCCTGCTTGTCACCCTCTGTGGTGTCTCAGCACAGTGCAGAGCAGCGTGTTTATCCAAGTGGTTTTTGTGCCTTGAAGGGGGAAATGAGCTACTCAGAACACTTGTATCAGCCCTGCACCAGCTGAGAAGCCTTTTCCTGATAGAGAGTCAGGGTTTTTTTGTTCTCTCTTTTCTTTTCCACTCGTGGCAGGAAAAATGCCTAATCTTGTAGCCTCTGAGAAAATGCACATTCCTCATATTCACCACCTTTGTCCCACCTCCATGAGTTATATTACTGTTTGTCACTGGTATTTTTCAAAGTGCTGAGATGCTTTGCAAGTGAACTGACAGTTATTAATTCTTGTCACTATAAGTTTTACACTGGACAGCTTGAGAATACTTTTATTTTTTTTCTATACAGCCCAAGTCTGCAGGTTTTTCTCCTGCATTTATATAGAAATATACATTTGTTTACTTGCAAACCCAAATAAGCAATTTATGTAGGTAAAGAGTTAAGAAGCCCTTGATATTCCTGATCCAGACTTTTCATTGAGATAGTAAATATCTAAGTTTCCTGGTCTACTGCTTCTGTGACACACAAACCACTCTCATCTGTCTCTGTGGCCCTGTTTGTGGCATTGCAGGCATTGTGACTGATGTTTGGAGAGCTGCAGCTCGTTCCTTGGGTGTACAGTACCCTGTGTCTGGCTGTTCTATTGCTTCAAGGGTAGACAAAAGACAATAATAGAAGCTCCATACCATGTTCTGTACTCTTTCAGTTCAGCTCTGACACCTTTCAGGAATATTTAAACAGTAAGATCACTTGGAAAGCATGTCTACTCCAAAACCTATTTTATTTTCACCCAAAGGATTTCTGACAGGAAGCATTAATCTCCTATTTCATCATGAATTATATTCCTTCTTGAAGAAAAATACCTTTTAATTAACTGATATATATTTCACTGAATGTATTAATTCAGCACCTTCAAATCATAATTACTACAACTATCTAGGAAAGGGCAAACTGCTGCAGTCACCAATGCTGATAATTGTTTTTGTAAAGACAAAAGATTTTCTTGAAAAACAGTGCACATGGTTTGCCTGAAGCATCGCATTCAGTAAAATCTAAACTCACAGGTTACATCTAAATTTTTCTCTCATGCAGTATATTTAATTTGCAGTTTTCTTAGAATTGCTTTCTTGTTTCCAGTATTTTGATGTATTGGAATGCAGTAGTTCGGTTTAGGCATGAATAATGGTATTTATGTTCCTTATACTGCATATTACTGCAAGCTGGTCCTGCAATTTCTCCTTTTCAGTCAGTGGAGAGAGACATGCACCTCTAAAAACCTAAAAGCTCTGGAAGTCTGAGATACATGGTATGAAGGGACTTGGGAATAGATTCTGCTGTGGCTGGAGGTAGCTACAGATGGCCTAACTTGTAAGCTAGGGTTTAAGCACTCAAAGTGGTCGTGCTACAAGTACAAAGCGCTTGAGGCTGAATTAAAAATGCTGTGGTTGGTGCAGATTCATAATTTCAACACCTCTAGGTCCTCCTTCTGCTTTGTAAACCAGAGGCAGGGTAAGAGGTAAACCAGGTTAAGCTGCAGTTCTGGCTGCAGGCTGCTTGTGGTGGCATTGGAGAGGGTGAAAGAGATAAGATGAAGATGCTGTGAGAGCAGCTTGTCTGGCCATATCTGACCATCCCCCTGTGAAAAGTATGCACTGAAGTGGATGGAAAGAGTTGCAAAGCTTAGAGATACAAATGTATTCCAAGTAATTTCTGAATTTGCCTTGAAAAGTTGTATTCAAGGAAAGCCCTTCTCTCCCTCTGACTTTACAGTACGAACTCTTGCTACTCCAACAGCCCACTAAGCAAGGAGATAGAATATGCTAGCTCTGAGAGCACTCCCTGATGTTCTGATTGCCTTTTATTACCCAGTTAATAAGGTGGATCTGCAGTGAACACTGTTATGAAGTGTTCATTCTGCAGCCTCTGATAGCCCTAGTGATGTAGGTGCAGAGAGGGTTGTGATACTTGTTAGACATAATCAGTGTGAGGATATTAAAAATGCATTAGTCAGACACACAAAAATCAAGTGTTTGGGATGGTACACAGAAGATTTTTGTTTAAAAATATTGAATTTTAGAAGGTTCCCCATGTCTTTTTTGGTTTTGTTATTTGGCTTTTGAGCATTTCTCCATAACTGCTTCGACCAGGAATGTTTGTTTGTTTTTATTTACAAAAGCACTCTTTTCATGCAGTCACAGACTTCAGGGAGGTGAGACTTTCAACTCTGCCACTAATGCTGTGAAATTAAACTTGCTGTACTGTTAGACAAGATTTAGACTGTTACAGTTCTTAGTAGGTATAGCCAATGAAATCCTGTAATTTTTATTTGGTAAGAATTTCAGTCCATTCTAGATCATATTTTTTAATTAAACTCGTCACCTAAAAATAATTAAATTTGATCAATGTGTAGATGTGATAGCAATGAGTAAGGTATAAAAACACCATTGGTAGGTGAAAGAAAAGTTTCACTTTGACTTGGGGACATAAGAAGTTGGTGAGAAGTGTTGATGCTGCACAAGTATTCACAGAACTTTCCTCATTTAGTTCTTCCAGTTTACTTGGCTACTGTCTGCCTTTAAGTCCAATGTTGGATAAAGCTTTATACTCTTATTTATCACTGTCTCTGCAATTGTAGCACTCTAGAAAAAAGATTTACAAATTACCTGTTTGTGTTTTGCTTTATTCTGTGTAGGGAAATAAGATTGTTTTGCAAATTGTTAAACTCCCAATTAATGAGTTGCTGTTACTAAATATGAATATTACAATAAAAATGATAGAGTTCCTACAGGAAAATTGATTGAATACCTGACAGAAAGGAGGGACTCCTGTGTGTTACTGTAAGCCTGAGTGTTCAGGTGACACAGAATCAGAACTGTGGATTTCCACAGCACCCATTCCCAGTCTCAAATAGGAAAATACTTCAGGGAGGGATGTGAGCACAAAACTCTACAGTGCCCCAGGCTCACTTGAGATCACAGTCACCCACTAAAAGACCTACACTGTCTTCAATTTCTAGAATAAAATAATTCAAAAAGTCCTCTAGTCAGAGAGGTATACATTTAAAAAAAATAATTTATTTTGATAAATTGGGGTGTTAAAGAATAATTAAGTATATTGATTGAATGCAGGTGGCACTGTAATAATAGTTAAACTTTTAATAGGTGCAGACTCAGCTGAGCTATGGAAATACAAACTACCTTTAAACACACCCAGATAAGCTGCTTATTTTCAGTGTATTCCATAAACTTTCCAAACACGAGTTTTATATAATATTTCATCATGCATTAAGCATACACAGTCCAATCTTCATCAGTCCTCTGATGCTAAATATGTTAATACTCATAACTCATAAACGATGATTTATTTTCAGTAGGAAACATGTGGTTGGTCCAGATGTTCAAACAAAATGAGTCCCAACAGGCTGACAACACAGGTTAATTCAAGAATGGATAGGTCTAAATTCGTGTAGAACAAAATTTGCCATAATTCAAAATAAGGATAAAGTATAAGAAAGACAGGAAAATGTGGAAAAAAAAACTGGAAAAATTATTTTACTTCTAAGTGTGAGAAACCTATTTTGCATCTTCTCTACATTATAAACTTATAAAATATTTATAATATATTTAATGAAAGTGATAAAGTAAAGAAACAATATATTTGTAATTTCCATAGTCAACTTAATTCTACTTATTTTACTTAATTCAAAAAGGAAAGTTAGGATTTATCTAATTGCTGTTAAAGGACGTTTAATTGTTGGATTAATTTGTACTCGTTGTGTTTTGTTTAATTTTTTATCTTGGATATCAACAGTGACTATCCCTAACACCAAAAAAAAGTTTAGTCTAATATTTTGGTTTCATTGTTTAAAAGCCTGATGTATAATCTCTTCACCTGACCACAGATCAGGGATGTGTGTAGAAATATTTATTACAAAGTATCCCACCACAAAATAATCATCACTTTGTGGATCCACATTTGGCATTCTCAAACTGACCTCACAGGGTGTTAATATTGGCAAATTCTCCTCTATTCTGTGGCACCTCTCTTCTGATAAGGAAGGTATCACTCACTCTCTGAAGAGTTTCTTGGACCATTAAAAGCAAGAAGAAATTTTATGCTCAGCATGTTTCAAGAGTAGGCAATACATACAGCAAATATTGATTATTTAAAAATAAGAGGTTGCAATAAAAATGAGCTCAAATTATCTTTGCATTGTATTTTGTCCTTATCCTTATGCACAATGTGGTAAGTAGTAGCTCATATACACTAAGTTGTAATATACTTTTTTTTTACATAGAGACAGAAGATTTGAACAAAATATTTTTTCAACCCCCCCACAGAAGGGGTTTTTTCTACACCTTACATGTGAGCTGTTAGAACAACTTTCAGCTGTAGATCAAGCATCCCCACAGTGCTGGCATCTTTTTATTGTTTGCTTTTATGAGACCTCTCTGGGCATCAAGATCTGTTTTCTTCTTATGGGGAATTCATTAAAAATTGTCCAAGTTTCACTTGGTTTCAGCAAGCAAACAAACAAATGGGTGAAGCCAATTGATTGCCTGCAGCTTTGGGCTGATGCAAATCTTCAGGTCCAGGCCCAGCTGTGCCAGCTGTGGAACCTGACTGCTTTGGGAATGCAGAGGGAGCACAGTGCTCTGGAAGGTGGAGTGTAAAACTGGGGAATGCTGGCTGCAAACCGCTTGTGACCACAACCAGTTTCTCCTCTGTCAGTTTTCATTTGCATCCTTTGTACATCCTGCTGTCATTCATACCAAGTTTATGACCAGGCACCACTGACCCTTACCCTGTCCTGATGACATCCTTTGTTAGAAAACAGGGTTACACTAAATGTCACATTCACATATAGTTTAGGTGCAATACATCTTCTCCTGGGTTTAGCATTTAATTAAAATTTAGGAAGAGCTAGTGAGGTGTTCACTGTAGGCTTGAACGGGTGTTATGAGCAGCCAAGTGCTTATTGGCACCTCGACAAGGGCACACACACACGTGTAGGGTTCTTCAAGGTAATTTTAGCCTTAGTCTCATTTTCATTGTGATATGCTTTAAGCAGATGTAAAAGTACAGAGTTCCTCTTGCAAACTGCAAATGTTAAAGGTCAGTGTAGAAAGTCAAGTCATTTTCAACAGCTGGTGATCTTATAGGAACTGCTGATGACATTTTACAGTTGTGGAGTAGTGAGGGAATTCAATAATTCTTTTTCATTATTCTTCTGAAAGGGAAGTCTTTCATACTGCAGGGTAGTCCCAAAGTATTATCAGAGTATAATTTTAGAGGGAAAAAAAAGATAGGAGGAGCATGATAAATGTAGCATTTTTAAAGTAAATGAGAAGGATTTGATTTTTAAAAAAAATTTATGATGGAGTCTAGGGAGTGTGAGTTTGGATTAGCCAAGACAGGAAGACAAGGAAACAAAGCCTACTTGAAATATTTACTTATAAACTAGTTTAAGTATAAATAGTTCTTAGTTTCAAACAGGACTACATACACCTGTAGTTTGGGAAAGGTAAAAGGAAAAGGTGATAAAGGTCATGTTTTTACTTTGAAAGAGGAAATGTCTGGCATTTACAATTAAGATTCACATCTTTGGATTTCTAGAGAAGGTTGAAGTGCTCTCAAAAGACAAAGTAGTGGCTATATCCATGTATAATAGTCTTCTCTCATTCAGACTTGTGAAATTGTAAACTTGGGGTGCAGTGGCATCTGCTCTGGAGCCATTGGGGTGTAAGTGCTGTGCTCTCATGAGCAGAGCTGCAGAGTGCTGCCTCTGCTGTGCTGCAGCTCTGAGGGCACAGGTCCCTGCAGCCCCAGCCACTCTGTGTCCTGTGTGCAGGACAGAGAAGGGCACACCAGCACTACTGCAGGGGACGAGGTTTGTGTGCCACTGAGAAGAGCTGTACAAGTGTCTGATGAGAAGAAAAAGTGGTTTTTTCAATCCCAAATCTTCTAAATACAGGTCTTCCTATTTGTACAGTTTTAATTGCAGTCTACAGTAGAAACTGAGTGCATATGTTTCATGGCTCAGCTAAATATTTGGGATGATGTTTTCTTCAGATAGAATAACCTGTCAGAAAAGCCATGCAAGCATCTCCCATTTACAGTAATTATTCACTATACATTTAGTAGCCTTAGGTACACTCAGAAGGAACTACATCAAACCATTTTTCCTTGCTTGGTTCTTCTGCTGGATTGTGTTGGGGCATGCAGTGACAGTCTCAGTGCCATTCCTTGCTGTGTATGTCTGATTACAGACAGTGTAAGTCTGATTACCAGCACTTGGAGAAGAAGGCAGCAGCCTTCTTGCATGGCTGCTGGGGTGTTTGTATGGTTTTAGTAATGACTACAAAGCACTAATGTGTAAAAAATTGTGCCTACAGTATCCATGGATAATGTGATGGGAAGGATGAAGTACTTCCAAAACTTAAATATTTCTGAGTTACTGGGAAAAAGCAGCTGTCAGACAGAATGGGTGCTGGGAGGAATATGTTTCTATGGAATTTTGTGGAAGTATGTCACACACTGAATTCTGAATGCTGGGCTTATCTTGTTCTAGGTGTCTGTTTGATCTGTGTAGGACATTTCACTAAAAGAGCTGCCCAGTTTTTGTCTCTGCAGGTTTGCTTTGTTTTTCACTGGGAAAAAGTAATGTGCACATATCTAGGTGAACAGTACTTCAATGCAAAACTCTGTGGCTTCTCATTAGAGGAATTAAGGACATACAGGGTCCTGACAGGCTTACATCATAAATACCTTTTGTCCCTGAATCACTCTCAGTGTGTTCATTGGTCATACAAAATCTAAGTGCCTTTGATTTAAAAGGTAATTCCAGCTTTTCTCAAGGGATAGTGAGAAGAATGGAGCCAAGAACACCCCATGCAAACCAAAAGAGTTATTTAATTTACCAGCCTATTCATCACAAGTGTCATTTTCTTCATAATTAAAGTCTGATCTCTGAAAAACAAGCAGCTTCTGAAGATCAGCAATACTGCACTTTCCTAGATTGTGTCATTCAGAATAAAAGTCAGTTTAAATGTCTGCCCTGAGTTATGATTTGTTTAAGAGAATGTTACTCCTGGCTTCTGTGATTTAATGTGGTTAGCCTTTCAGAAAATGAAAGCTATATTTTAATAGCTCAAAAACATGATATGTGATGTGTGGGACATATACAGTGTAATTATGAAACTAATGAGGGGTGGCTTACCAATGTGATTGGTGAAGCTCTGCTCCAGTAGCTCCTGTTAATGAACTGTCTGTCTATGCCAATGCTAAGCTTGGAAGGGTTTATATAGTGGATGGTTGGTTAGATTGGAATGAGAATCTTGTCATGATCCCATAAATGAACTGGATTTTATGGCAGTTATACTTGCCTTCAAAACTAACTTGACTGAAAATCTATCTACTAATTCTTCCTCGAACACTAAAACGCATCTCGCGTTAACTCTCGGTGTTAACACCAGCAAAGCCTCAGCTGTGCCAGAGAAACCAAGAGCAGAGCCAGGCTCCTGCTCCAGCTGTGGCTGCAGCAGCACTGTGCTGGCACGGTGGCACTGCTGATGTACCTGCAGTGACAGGAACGGGAGTGGGGCAAGCCTGGCACCAGCTGTGCTGTGAGTTTGCAGGAACAGGGGCTGTGGTGAAGCATTACCAAATCACTTGGCTCTGACTGTAATTTCTAACTCCAGCAGTTGGTAATTCTGCTTTCTCCTCTGACACTGATGCAGCCCTATTGATCTCCCTAGCTCCAGGTTACCTGTTAGCAGCTGTGAGATATGCAGCCTATTTTCACCTACCAAGCTGTAGGCCCCTGGTTATCCTTTACTGCTTCAGACATCACTAATGATTATCCAGGTCCAGTGTGTGCCATGGCAAACAGAATGCAAATTTTATGGTAAAAATAACATAGCAGATTGTAAAGTGTATGAAAAATCTAGGAACATTAAAACAAATGGATTTTATATGGAAATTAATATGAAATAAAACTGTAATCTGTAAGTAGTTTTTAAGCCATTATATTGGTCTTGAATCCATATTCATTGTGATATCCTAAAATATTTTAGCAATGGAGGTGCTAGAAATTTCTGTACTGATGGTCCTGAAGGGACAAGATATTCACCTGAAGGTTCTTTCATCTGTAGGGCACAGCTGCATCTTTCATCACATTGAATGATGTGGGAAGTAGGTGGGATAAACCCATGGCTTGTTTTTTAGCATCAACAGTAAATGACTACAAAACTGAAATCATCAACTTTAGCTCAGATGCTTTTCTTCATAACTGTGAGTGATTAAATGCAATAATTACTGTTTTGTTAAATGAAGATCTTAACAGAATTTATCTTGTGAAGTTTCAGTTTCGTGATAAATATTAATACGTTTGACTTAAAGGGTAAATAAATGGAAGAATTTGGTATTCTAATCTGAGGATATACTATTTGTAAGGTGAATTAAAGGGCAATTGGATTGCAAAAAAGCATTCTAGTTACTAATGCGACTGCATGCAATATTCTTCTTTCCCTGTTGAAAGAGATGTATGTTGCTCATTAAGTAAGAACCTTTCTTATCACTAAGGAGAATAGTGTCCACTGTAAGTTAAATACTGGTTAATTTGCTTACCTTAGTTGGATTTTATCTGGGATCATTTTTATGTCTGCATTTGCTATCCATCAGAAATTCCCAGTTTCTTTGGTTGTCCTGAGAACCAGTCTGAAAAATGTGCTGGGTGCCATTTACAGGGTCCTTTGCATTTCAGGCTCTTACTGAGAAAGGGAATGTGTGGGTTTATTTTTCAAAATGTTTTAAATACAAATAGATTTCAAGTATTAGAACTTTCTTGAAAAGAAAATATTATTGAAAATACTTCTGAATGCATTTTTCTCATTTGGTCTTACTTCACCCAAAAGTGAAAAATTTTGAGGAAATTTTCTGCATGAAAAATTATTTATTGATAGGTTATGCTCCATCCCTACACTTCTTTACTCTAGCCCTCTTCATTGGCTGGTTGTCCTCCACCTGATTTTGTCTCCTTGGCACTTCCCTCATGCTTCCAAGCCTGAGGCTTTGGCTTCTGCTGCTTGGGTGATTTGCAGCTGCTGATGTTATGCCTAACAAAACACACAGCTGTGCTCAGGGAGGCTTCTCTGCCCTCCAGTATCCCTGACTCCATTCCCCATGCCCCCCTCCCATGCAGATTTTGGAGGTTGCTGTCCCCCCTGCCCTTTCTGCAGGGCTCTGTCCAGTTGAGGTGGCTGTCCTACTGGGACAGGTGAGGGCCTGAGTTTGCAAAATCCATGGCCTGAGAGAGACTAATCCAACTTTTCATATATTACATTCACTTTTATTTCAAGGGAAAAACCTCCAGAACATCCAAAGCTGATTCTATTTTTCCTCAAATGTAGCAGTCGTTGACATTGAAGTGAGGTGAACGACTCACACTGTTAAATGTTATTTTGAGAGGGTCCTGTCCTCTGGGTGTACAGCAGCACTGCTGGTGGTGCCTCTTAAAGCAGTCCCAATTTAAAGCAGGCTTTGTCAGCTCCTCCTTGGCTTGCACATTGTTTTAGCAGCAGCTCTTGCAGCTAAAGCAGCGTGTGAAACTGAGGCGATTTACACAAAGATACTCATCCAGAGGCTCTTAGTTGAACCAATATGCTGAAGAATTGCTTCTGGGCAAATGTGATCATGTTCTGCCATATTTAATAGACAGAATAGTTTAGTCATTTTAATGAGTTTTACTTTATTTTCTGCTGGGGAGAACAAGAATTGCTCTACAGTAGGAAATATGCTCATGTATGAATTTCCAGACAGTTCACTATGAGTAGTTTATTTGTCTAACTTGATATTTACATTATTTTAGATTTCTTTACCTTGTGTCTTTGCTTCATTCTGTGGATGAGATAATACTGTTCTGCCTCTGAGTACATGAGCTAACCTCTTGTCCTTGTAACAAAGTGATAAAAAGATTTATCTTTTTAAAAAAATGAGTATAAACGAATGTAGCTCATCCTTTTAATCATAGGTCGGGTCATCAGATGTGCCATATTTTGACACAGTCATATGCCACTTAAACCTAAGTGCTTCCTCCGTGAATTAATAAGTGTACTTGCTAATTTGTATGAAGGCAAAAATCTGTTGAATGTTTTATCCAGTCACATGAATTTCTATCTTGAAATATTGCTAGATGTTTGACAGTGACTGATCTGATTGCCCTGGTTCCAGTAGTCACAGGGAAAGTTAAACATTGTTTGGAGTTTGGCTGGCACAGGTTTGGTTCTAGAATGACAGATGAGCAAAAGTCTATCCAATATCATCTCCTGTTTTTGCTTTACTGCAGTGTTGAAGTAGCACCAAAAGCTTTTCGAACTCTCTTCAGAATTTAGCTTACTGTGGCCTTCATGAATTCCCTGAGAAGTTTTTGCTCTAACAGCCTTTCATTGCAGAGAATTCTGCACCAGGTATCCCACAAGTGGGCATGAGCAGCCTTTTCATGTCCCTGGAGGTTTGCCTTGACTCTTCAGACTGGTTATAGCTGTGTGTCCCTGGCTTTGGAATTGATGGCTTACTGAAGACAAAAGCCATGGAACAGAGATGGCTGCTTTGTTACAATTCAATTCAAACTGTTAATGATACATGGAGTCCAATTCAACATAATGTTTAAGAGTAATTTCACATGTGCTTAAGTGTTGGCATAAAATCAGGCACATGCTTAAATGCTTTCCTTAATTAAAGCTTTATATTAGGACTTGCAAAATACTTTTACTACTTTTCTTGGCTTTATGAGCTTTTTTTTCCAGTTTGGCACAGAGTAAGGTTAAAATATTGCAAATGAAGTAAAATAGTTGGAAATAGGGACACCAGTCTGGCAAGCACACGTTCATTAAAAACAGATTAGCTATAAACAGACTCTGATAATCCTGCAATCAAGACTTGATACACAAACTCATGGAAATGCTAAACATGTGCTGTAAATAAATAGATGATTAATTTCCTTTATTCTAATACATGTGCCTTAGTAAGAAATTAGAGTTCCCCTAAAAGATCATTTTCTTATTATCTTAAGATTGTACCTCCCTTGCAGCTGCAGAGCATGTAGGATATAAAGAGATAATTAATAGTCTGGAGATAGAGTTGGTCCCCTGAGAAAGGGAACTTCACACCCCAGTCTCAGGTCTGTTAGCAAATGCTGCAGCAATTGACAGCTATTGAAGCTGAGGAAGAGAACATTCCTTTAGTCCCCTTTATTCCTGAAATCTTTCTGGAGGAATGATGGCAACACATGAGACAAGCAGAAATCTATATAGAGCAAGGATTGATACCTCATACCACAATGGGATTTTTTGGCTTTCTTCTTAATAAATTTGATTAACTTTCTCTAGAAGTATCTGAGGTGGAATGAAAATGAGGAGGAGTGTTTTGTATGAGAGATTTGAAAAGATTCATTACTGAGGATTATGCTTAATGAAACACATCCTGAGTATGAGGCTGGGTGGCTGGTGTGCTTAATATGTACAAATTAAATCTTTTCCTGGATATATACTAATAAAAACCAATGAATTAAACATCAGGACCAAGAAATGTTTCCTTATTAATACAAAGCAACAGTGTTTAGAGAATTCTAATTTACTGAACACAGATGTTGCCTGTAAAATAATTAGAAAAAGAAATTAGCATCAGAATATGAAATGTATTGAATATCAGAGTTTAATAAAGATTTAAAACCCCAGTAAAATTTAGGTAAAAGGATTAGGAGAGGGAAATTCTAGATAGTTATTAAAAATTCTAGGTATTTTATGCAGCTAAACTCTGGAAAATGAAACATTTTTTAATATAGCAGTTCTGAAACTATCAAGAAAAAAAAAGCATTGCTCTTTAGCTGTTAAATATTTATATGCCCAATTTTTAATTTTTTTAAAAAGGCCTCATGAGTAACATTCTCAGTGGGAACTCTGGAAAATCATACTGATACAGGCATAACTCTTGGAGATCGGTAGCAGATTTGGAGAGTAGAATGCTTGGGAAGAGGGAGATTGTTGGGAATGCCCCATCACAGGCACTCTGCCTTCACAGCAGCAGCTGCTCAGACCTTGCTTCAACTGCCTCTGACCTGGAGGATGTTACTGATAAACCAGTGTCTTAGGAAACACACTTTTATTTATATTGCAAGTAAACCTGGTGCCCTGAGTCTGATCTGAGTAGTTTGTGTGCTGCCTGTCACAGGGCAGGGTTGGTTGGATGCAGTGCCAGTGCTCCTTCTCATGCTCAGGGCATTGTCTGTGCTGCCCTCGTGTCCCTGCAGTCACTGTGCTGGGGAACTCTGCCAGGAAAACTGGCACTGTCACGTCAAATGTGGGAAAGGATGACAATGCATCACACCTTTGTTTGCTCCTGCTTTTCTGGAGGTGTTTTCATTGCTGGCTCCTCATTACCTCTGGCTGAATGCGTTGTGCCTGATCTTTCTCTGTGACTGTTCCTGCCTGTATCCCGGCCAGTGCAGGTGCTTCTGGCATGGAAGGCTCCTGAGCAGCAGGGCAGCTCCTGGGGCAGCAGGGCAGCTCCTGGGACAGCAGGGCAGCTCCTGAGCAGCAGAGCAGCTCCCGGGGCAGCAGGGCAGCTCCTGGGGCAGCTGAGCAGCTCCTGGGGCAGCTGAGCAGCTCCTGGGGCAGCAGAGCAGCTCCCGGGGCAGCAGGGCAGCTCCTGAGCAGCAGGGCAGCTCCTGGGGCAGCAGAGCAGCTCCTGGGGCAGCAGAGCAGCTCCTGGGCTGTCCGTGCTGGCTCACTGCAATTCCTTACACCACATTTTTATTGCCCTTAGTCCGTGCACTGACTGGTGCTGGGTGCTCCTACACTGCTGGCATCTTTCTGTTTGCCACATGGCCACCAGCCCTAGGAGTGCATTCTGATTGACTTCTTGCTTTTGACCCCGCAGGGAAGTGAGAAGAGGAATCTTTTCAGCTGACATGTCTCACCTGCCTTTGACTGTGTTTAGGNCGAGGCGCCGGGGCAGCAGAGCAGCTCCTGGGGCAGCAGAGCAGCTCCTGGGCTGTCCGTGCTGGCTCACTGCAATTCCTTACACCACATTTTTATTGCCCTTAGTCCGTGCACTGACTGGTGCTGGGTGCTCCTACACTGCTGGCATCTTTCTGTTTGCCACATGGCCACCAGCCCTAGGAGTGCATTCTGATTGACTTCTTGCTTTTGACCCCGCAGGGAAGTGAGAAGAGGAATCT
The DNA here is from genome assembly GCA_013397245.1 of Thryothorus ludovicianus. Taxonomy (NCBI): domain Eukaryota; kingdom Metazoa; phylum Chordata; class Aves; order Passeriformes; family Certhiidae; genus Thryothorus; species Thryothorus ludovicianus. The sequence continues at coordinate 466,177 of VZTB01010504.1, forward strand.
TTTCAGCTGACATGTCTCACCTGCCTTTGACTGTGTTTAGGGAAATTCAAAAAAGCAATATCTGTATGTTCTTGAAAATAGGAGCAGTTAGAGCATGGACCTTTAGTTATAGTTTTTTTATTAAAGATTTATTATGTTTCTTTATTTTCTTAGATCTTTCACAGATTTGGAAGTCACAAATCTGAAATTTGGAAGTTTGGGTCTGACCAAGCCTTGATTGTCCCTAAAGGCAAAAGCTGGGGAAGTGTTATAATAAGCAGTGGATAATGTAATCACTGTCTCTGGATTGCTGGCATAGTGTTGTTGCAGAAATGAATATTAGTAAAATTGGAAGCAGGCAGGAGGCATTGCAAGGAAGAACAGAAATGTAATTCTTGAAAGAAAGATATAGGAATAAAACCAGAGTTTAAACAATGATTGGGAAGAGGACACTGAGGACCAAGAAGTATCAGAATATTAAGTCTAGCATGAGAAGAGAGGCAGGAAGTTAGAATGTGGAGAAGAGGGGTTGTGAAGAACAGAATTGTGTGCTACAGAAGGACAAAGAATAGAGAATATATTAAAAATGCTACCACAAAGCATCCTCTGAACAGTGTTCCATCTACATTTATAAAATTTTAATCTTTCTTTTTTTAGTCTTAAAAGCACTGTAACTTTTGGAGTTAATACAGCACATAAGTATAGAAGTTCATGATCCAAAAATCCATACTCTTTCTAACTTTTCAGGCTTAGAAGCTTTAATCAGCATTTACCAGTAAGCAAAGCTAAATTTGTCCCCTTAATAGAATGGATGATATAATAAAGTTCCTTGGGGAGGTAGTTACTAAAATTTGAGGCTGTAGCAGCAAAACTCAAATAGAAAGAATTAATTTAGACTCAGGACAGCTCCATAATATGAACTGTGTATCTTGGCAAGGTTTTGTGGATGGGAATAGGTAGCAGAAATTGGCCCTAAAACAGCACTGCCAGCTCTGAGAAGTCCCTAGACAGGGGTTTAGGAAAATGAGAATGTGCTGCTGGCAGGAATACTCATCAAAATGGAATTAAGGTGCATCGTTATAAGAATAGAAAATGAGCTTGTGAAAGAAGCACCCCTGGAGTTTCACCCCAGTGCTGTGCTGTTTACAGGCACAGGGAAGCTGCAAATGAAGTTCCAGAAGTTGTCCAGGTGCCAACTCTATTATTTTCTAACTATGTTTGACATAGCAGCCTTTTGATTAAACCTCCCTTATCAGTTCCCAAATACTTGCCTCTGAATCTTTGTTTCTGTTGCTGTTTGCCAGACCCATCTCCTCATTGTTCACTTTGGAAATGTCAGCTTTTTCAGCTAGCAGTTATGAAGTCAGAAGTATTTGGAGTCCACTTTTCTAAAAAGTCAAAATATTCCAGCCTCACACTTTTAAAGAATAATTTGTTTAAATTGTAAATTTATGTTATAATTTTTTAGTACGTCATTAGCAGAAAAGTACCAGAAGATAGACATTACTTATGACCGCTTGTTATGTTATTAAGATTGTTTACACATTTAAAGGTGAAAAAAAAGTTTTTCCTTGTTTTTGTCATAATTAATAACATTTATGATATAAGCAGGAATTTTTATACTGCAAGAAAATAGAACTTTGAAAATATGTTCAGAAGACTGACTCAGGATATTCCCTGTGTTCATTTGCATTCTTGATTTAACTGTCTTAGGAGAGCAAAATATATGGGCTGCATAAATAAATAAATGCATGTTATAGAGTTGATTCACTGTCACTTTGTACTTGTTTCTCTCACTGGGCTTAAAGTAACACCCTGAAGTCATCAGAAGGAATTCAAATTTACATACTCCATCTAGGTAGCCCAGTTTTCTTGAAATATTCCTAAAAGGTTTCTGTTCACTCTCTTTTCTGACCTGGATTCTTTGCATTGTTGTGGAAGGAGATGAGTGGCCTGAAAAAGAGGATTTTGATCTGCAGTTGTGCATTGTCTGCATTAAGCTTAATACCCTAGATGCCCACCAGCTTTTTCTCTGGTGAAGTTGCTGTGAGTTTAATGACACACAATTCTTGTTTTCTTTGCTGTGCGGGAGGATGGCAGTGCAAAACAGAAACATTAGTCTTTTAATTTGTTTTGCTGCGTGACCCCATTGCAGGGGGTGAAGCAGCTGCTTTATTTTGCTCTCCCCCTTTCTCTAGAGCATCTCCAGCCTCTGGGATCTGACGATACTGGCAGGGTACAAAGCTAATTTTCTTACCATTGTAATGCAGTTATTTTGCTACATTTCTGTTTCCAAAGTGTGGAAGGGGTTGCACACGTCTGTCTGAAGTTGTCTGTCAGGGACAGTGAGTTCTGTGCATTTGTGTGTGTTCGTGTGTAATTTCATGTTCCTTTCATTCCTCCACTTCCATACACAGGGCTGGGAGCAAAAAGGGAAAATATGTCTGATTTTAAAGGCTTGCAAAGATCATACAGGGTTATATTTCAAGCTAGCTAAATTTAGATTTCTCTTGCTCTGATTCCTGCACTGATCCCTGAAGTTATAATTACTGAGTTTCTAGCACAGGGGTTGTACTTTCATTTCCCAGTCTGCCAGAGGCTTGCCCTGTACCTTTGGCTGAAACAGGTAAATGAGATAAGTGCAGTTCCATGCTGTCAGTGATTTTTTTTTATCTTTCACATGTTCCAGCTGATGAACACACATAATTTCTATTGTGGCTTTCCCTTTTCACACTGTTCCAGAAATGGTAATTTTTGCAACATTCACCACTACTTTGAACTCATTTGTGAGAGTTCTTTTGTCAGCCCTAATAATATCAGAAAGACTAATAGGCTGTGTTTTCTAGGTGTTTGTGCAAAATAAATGGGAGATCTGAGTATAAAGCAAGAGGAGGTGAAGAAACTTCAAAGGACAGAAGTGAAGTGATCATTATCACACTTCCTTTGAAACTGTGGAGTTTAAAGTTGAAGCCAGATTCAAAAACCAAAAATACTCTTAGGGCAATAGGAGTTATTGTGCTTCACAAAATCGTTGTTCTCTGTGATGTATCTTCTTTGAATTACCTTAAAGGTTAGCAGAGACTTGTTGTGTCCACCCTTTCAGAGGAAAATGCAGATCTACTGAAAATATTAATTACCCTCTGTGAGAGTTGCAGAGCTAGTGAAAATATTAATTAACCTTTGAAAAAAAAAAAATGATTTTGTGCCATATTGCTAACACCTTTTTTTTTTGAGTACTGTGCTTTTTTTCTAGGTTTTTATGATGTTTGATCAGATGCTTGCCATAACTTCTGTACTGTAGTGAATGTCAGTCAGTAGCCTGACTGCAGTCTTTGCAGGCTCTGAATTTCCAAGGAATAAAATTAGACTGGATAATGGCTGGTGACTGTGAAGTTTACCGAGCTTTCTTTTCTATTTATTAACTGTCATAGCCCAGTTTTAAAATAAATAAGAGAAAGAAACAAAGGAACTGCAGTAATCTGCACAAGTTATTAAGTAGATCCACTGACATTTAAGGGTCTGCATTTTAAGTTTTCTCTTGCTTTTTCAAGGGATAAAGGAAAAAAATCTCCAAAATGCAAGCAATTGAGAGACAGTCTGATTCTACTAGAATGTCTCTATTATCTGTCATGGAAAGAACCACCAAGTCATCAGCCAAAAACTTTTGAATTGAATGGCACCAGAATCATATGTCAATTATTTTATCTTTTAAAGACATTAAGGTGCAATTGCTCTTTGCCCTCAGAATAACAGCAGTGCACTCCCTAATGGGAAGTCTGCACCCCAATCCCAATCCCTTTCCCTTTCCCATCTCTGGAGATATGGCTGGTCAGCATTGTCTGCCTTTGTGCAGAAAGCTGAGCAGCCTCTGCTCACTCAGTCAAGCAGGGTAGAATCAAGTCTTCCTATTTGGAGTAACTTTCGGGATTAGAATTTGGAAGGAGTTATTAATTAATGATATAGTGCAAATGTGAATGATGGGTTACACTGTGCCAGTGCAAGGGACGGCACATGCAGGAAAAGGTCAAATATAACTTTCCTAAGTGTGCTGACAGCAGTGGAACTAAAGGGCATTATTTCATAATACTAAGAGAAATGCCATTTTAAGGATTTTTGGACATTGACTTTTTTTTCCATTAGATAAAGACATGTGTTTCTTAGAGGAAGGATTGAACCAGTAGTTAGTTGGGATTTACAAAGTACTTAAAAAATGAGACTATTCTCATCAGGCACTTTCCATGTATTGAGCTATAAAGAAGTGGCAAAAAATATGATGTCACTTAAAAATTGCTGCTTCAGCTCTGGTGAGACATTAAATTTTAGCTGATAAGTGCCAGGAATAATGTTTTGCATAAATATTCCACAATATTGAGCATATTTCGTGTCTATAATTAGAGCTTTGATTTACTCACAGACAGAATTAATTAGGGAGTAACAGCTGTACTGTAATTCTTCTATTATAACCCAATCTTGTTTCTTCTTCCTCGTGTTAAAATCAAAAGTATACAAATATTTCTTTAACCTTCCTTAATACACTGTAAAAATAATCTGTTTAGAACACAAACATCCTGGTGCTAAGTACAAGAAAATGCATTCTGCAGTCCAAACTTAATTTTATACTTAATTTACACTCTTTTTTCCAAGACTGCTAAAACTCTTGAGAGAGGGAAGAAATGGAAAGAAGGTGCCTGAGCAGTTTGAAGCACAATTAAGGAAACACAGTAAATCCTGTGGTTCTGGCCTAGCACTTTCCTGCATCAGGCTTGGGACAAGGAGACAGGAAAGAGCCCAGCTGTAAGATCTTTCTTTCAAGGGGATTCATGCAATATGCAGTTGCTTTTGTATATCATTCACAAACAAATGTTCCATTTAAAAATGGGAGTTGATCAGTGTAAAAGCTGAGGTAAAAGAGCTAACTACGAGGACAAGAGCTACTGAAAGTCATCTGGTCGGTTCCTCAGAGCTTTCCCTTGTGCCAGCTCACCAGCTTCTGCTTGGGGCAGCAGAAGAGAGGGCTGCTGGAATTCCTCACACCCTGGGCAGCAGCAGCACTGAGAATTCTAACCACAGAAAGAGAGGAAAGGTTTGTGCCCTGCCCTGAAACGGTGCCAGTCAAAGCCAGAATGCAGCAGCAGTTCCCAGGGGCTTTGGAGGATCTTCTCAAGGCTATTTTTTTTTTTTGTTTTTCCAATGACAGATCTCCCCACACACAGCTGGGGACACTGGTTAGCCTGGGAGCAAGGCTGAGGAGCAGAGAGCTGATTTGTGGGCAAGGGAGAGAATTGAGGTGCACTGCTGCAGGGATGTGTGTTTGAACCATCTGTTAGCTCCAGAGATTGCTGTTCTCAAGCTGTTCTGTCCTGTGGCCAAGCTGAGCAGCTTGTCTGATGGCCTGTCCAGTGAATCACCACTGTGGTGGAGCAGGACATGTGAGTGGCCCCTTCCCTGTTCATCTGTGTGAGGAACCAAGAACATCGATTTTGTGTTCATACCTGCTGTAATAATCCTGGCAATGCTGGAAAAATGCAGTTCCCCTCCCTTTTGGGTCACTTTCTCCTTAAGAAACTTCCTTTCCAAGTCATGACCTGGACAGGTCAGAGAGAAAACCAAGGCTTAACAATTCCTCTGGAGAAATGACCCTTTCACTGATTTTTATTATGTCAGTGGATGCACTGGCAACCAGTGTTGAAGAAAGATGTAATTACTTCTCATTTAATCTGAATTCAGTTATTTTAGGCATGCAAGTGTTGGTTATCATTTTAATAGCTTGGGAAATTTTTTCTGCACTTCTCATCCTGAACCTAACTTTCTTGTGCTTGGATATTAAGTTTTTTCAAATATCTTTGTTAGAAATGTCTCCAAAGCAATATATATATATAAAGAAAAAATAAAAATCACTTTGTAATTCAACTTTTTTCTCTGAGCACAAATAAACTTAGCCTGGAGTCTTTTCACCAAGGCCTTTAACTGATTATTCAAAGTTCTGTAGGGTTTTTCCTGTCCCTGTAGAATGAAATGGACAAGTAGGTCCAAGCAAGAAAAAATAAAGCATATAATTTTATTTAGGAAGATGCATTCACATTCAGATGACCATCAAATCATCTTCAGAGATGAACAATGTGGTCCATATTAATGGGGTGATAAAATGATATATTAGCAGATATATGACCCTTGTCCATGTCAAAAGCAGCTTGCTCAGCAGATGTCCTGTTTTCAGAAGCTGATGCCTCATGAGGATTCACACCCAATGAGCACATAGATCTCATCTGACATAATGGATCAGCTTGTGAGCCATGGTTTTCTAGACAGTCTGGCATTTACCTGGTATTTGCAAGGCATGTATTGGTGCAGGCTTGAGAAAAAGCTACCCCAAATATCCAGGCTAACTTCCAGTTTCTTTTCCTGCATTTTGTCTTAAGCTATAGACCCAGGAATACCTGGTCAGCCATTTCCCAAGAGTGCAATCACCCCTCAGATACCTGTCACTGCCAGTTTCCTCGGGGTGAGAGTTTGCTGAGGCAGCGCCCAGTGCTGACAAGCTGGAGGCAATTGGCCACGGGGCATGTGGCTCCTTTCAGCCCACTCCCCTTTTGTTTAGCTGCAGAAAGGTCATGAGCCAGCTCCGAGCTGTGCTCATCACTGAAGCTCTGGCCCTCATGGGATGAGCAGCTCCAGTTTGCCTTTTTCCAGCAGCTGCAGCAGCCTCAGAGTCCCTCTGCTCCAGAAAACCCCAGTGAGCAAAGCTGTGCAAGCAGAGGGCTGAAAATGGTACAAATCAGCCTTTCAGATTTAAAAGAACCCCGCACGTGCCAACAAGAAGTGTTTCTCTTTGAATAAATATCCTTTATATACTGCAGGCTGCATCCTCACTGCTGGTGGAGGATCCCAAGGACCCTTCCCCCAGGGGCTCTGACTCAGGGAATTGTACCGGGAAATTGCTCCCACGAGTTGCACATTTGCCAGTTTGAATTTAATGGGAAAATTGTGAGAAGGTATTTGAGTTATGATTGTGCTGGGCTTTTAAGAGTGCATGAGTGCAGTTTCCAGTCTTCACATTTAATTCAGGTTTTGAGAACAGAGAATAGAATGAGAAATATGAGTATGATTTACTCATTTCTTCAGAGCAGTGATGAAAATTCCAGTGTTGTACTGGTGATAGATTAGCAGAAGAGGTTCCGTCGTAAATAAGAAAGAACAGCTCTGAAGGTGACACAGATTCCTGCTGTAGTTCTAAAATTTGATGATTTTGTGAAAACTGTTTATGTTTAGATACTAGATGGATATAAAATTATACTCCCAAAACATAATTAGCAATACCTCTATAGGGCGTTATAACTTTTAATTTAAATTTGAATGTAGTTCTGAAGGAATATATCAGAATGACAGGAGAGTTATCACCACAGCTTCCTGGCACTGTCCTAAAAGTTTATCTTGGGATTAGTGGAGAAGTCTAAATGTCAATCATTGGACACTGTCAACATTGCTGCTATTCTGGAAACAGGGAGCAACCAAAAATACAAAGCCAAGATTCCCAGTTCATTTGAGAGTCTCGGTGGCAAGTCCAGCCCCTGTGACAGTCTCTGAAGTCTTTTGACATCTTTTTGTAGACATTTTCATCCACAAAGAAATGCAGTTGAGTGGAGTTTTTTAATGTGTTTGTCAGTGTTGAATTTTGGGTCTGAAAGTTGCAGACAGTCTGGTAGGTCTGGCTCATACCAAAGCTGCTGTGCCACTTGGGAGGCCCTGTCAGGGTGGGAGGCTGCATCCCGTGTACCCTCTAAGCACTGAATTTCCTGTGCAGGCTTCCTGGGAGGGCACAGTGAAGTCTTGCACAGATAAATCAGAAGCAGACAGCTGTTTCAATTAGATAATAAATTTTCCTTACCCTAGGGACAGGCATCTGTTATTATGTGACTGGCTGTGTAGAAATTTATTTTTTTTTTTAATAGTGTATCTTCAAAAGGAATTTTCCTGACGGTCACCAACTATGTAAGGTAGCAAGTTCTGACCCCTGCAGAATCCAGTGGCTTGAAAGAAGTCAAGAAAGGCCAAGTTCTTTGTGGAATACCCATTCTTGGTACAACTTTATATTTTTGGATTATTTGCATGTCTCAACACTGAAAGACCAGTATGTATATTTATTACCCTCCAGGCTTCAGACCATTTGAGAGGCAGATAACTCCTTTTGTTCCCTGTTGCTTTTCTGTGCCAAAAGAGCTCAATTAAACCATTAAAAAATCAAACTTCAGTGATTAATTAAGAAAAGCTTGCTATGCAATGGAGTTTATTTTAATAAATTATACAGCAGGCAGAACGTTGCTAGGAGTATAATACAGAATAATCCTTGCTTGTAAGGAAGATGAGGCAGAGTAGTTTCTCAGGAATTAAGCCATTAACATAGCAACTAAAATGGACCAGAAAATTAAGCCTGGTTTTGGGGCTTACAAAAAACCTGTGCTTTCGCACCTGGGAAACTTATCCCAAAACTTGTAAGCCAAGTCTCTGAGTTTTAAAGCTTATGCTGTCCATCACAAGATTGAAAAGGGAGGGACATAAATCTTATATATTGGTTTTCATAATTTTTTTGTGTGTGCATGCACATGTGGAATTATATTGCAAATTCTGCACTTTTGTAGCACTTAAAGCAGCAGAATTAAAGGAGAAGAACATTTGTTAGGGACTGGGGACTTTTCAGTGCTAATCCATCAAGCTACAAGACTAGTACCAAATAATAATGTGAAAAAGAAAAGGCACTACCCAGTTCCGAGGCTTACTCTCATGTTTTCATGCCGTGCAGCCTCCTGAAGTCTTTAGTTATTCAGACAAAATTCACACATGAATATTAATAAGAACATGATATCCTCGCTGTTGCAAGTGTTCAGACCACAAAACTATTTAAAACTGAATAGTTAATGGCTAATCATTTGTCATCTCTCTGTGATGATCCAAAATGGGACTACGTGGCAAATAAATTATGCAGTGGCTAGTGTGGTGTCACATAAACTGCATTCTTTATATATTCCGAGGAAAATACAGCAAGGGCCAAAATCTCTGCTGTGGAATTAGTTTATAGCTGGTAGAGCTGCTCAGTTACTGTGATGCGTAATTCATGAACAATCACAATTATCTATAAGCACACTAAACAAAGATGTATAATCAAAATGCTTCTACAGAAATCTGAGAGTCCAAGGTTCCCATAATAGATGTAATTTGAGCTGGATTAAATTTCCCTGAACTTTTTTTTAATATATGCAAGCTTCTTAGAAGAAAAGTAAAACTGTTCCTAAACCAAAAGCTTTTCTCAGGTTAATTCTTGGTGAAATGGTTGGCACAAACCCAGCTCTTCATGACTTACTATGGCAATGAAGGTGGTGACTGCATCTTTTCGTTCTAACCACAATTTTCTGCAGGCTTCAGTAAAGCTCGAGATGTCTGTGAGATTTCCTAAGGCAGAGCTTGCATACCTTTCAGCTGAAGTGCTGCAGGAAGGACAATTTGGGTTATAATATTGCAAGCAGATCTATTTAGGTTTTGATGAAGCTTGGTAATTAAGTTTTTGCAGTATAAAACTCATACACATTCTCTATTGCTGGGTTTGAGGACACAAGGTATATTGCAGTTATGTAATTAGTAATGTGCAGTTTTGCCTTCAGACCTGAACTGAGTTCTTTTAAAAGAAGAATTTCTAAGGCTCTATGGGGTTAAAATTGCCTGAATTTTCAAATACAGGTGATCCTAGATGTTTTAAAGCTCTGAAGCTTCAGGTTAGGGTATTCAGTTTCAAAGATGAGCACCCCTTGTTCAGTTGCACAGCATATTTGGAGTACCTGTGATAACATTTGCATTAGAAAGATCCTAATACATCTGCTGAAAATGCCAAGATGAACAATCTAGGGAGAATGAGTGAGGAAAACAAAGCTTGGCCTCAAATATATTCCATTTCTGAGGTTTGTAATTTCAGCAGTAAAGCACACATCTAATGAAAGTATCACCGTAAATATAGTGCAAAATTCACACTATAATTCTAACCTTGAGGAAGAGGGGAGGGAGTTTCTTCAAATCTCTTTCTTCCAGCCACACTTTATACTGCTGCTATGCTTATGAGGTCTGCATCCCCTACTTTTCCACAAATTAATCACCTTGCCATTAAAATCCCTCATCCAGATTGCACAACAGAAATGGCAATAAAAATATAATAATAAAAAAATACAGCAAAAATCAAACCTGAAGAGACCACAGCAGACTACTAAAAGTGAGGTGATTTAAAATAAATCAAGTTTTCCCAGTACTCAGGCAGCATGAGGACACTTTATGTTCTTGCCAACTCCCTTGGCTCACTCACTGTTGTGTCCAACTGCTGCAGTAGTGCCAGTCCCAGTTTTCATTCCTGGTTTTCCAGTCCATTGCAAGGTGTATATCAGCTTGCTGGGGAAGTCTCCAGCAGCTGAGGGCTCTGTGTGTTGGCCACCCCTCACACTGACACCTGCAGAATAAACATCTTCTTATCCTTTAGGAATAAGGTCTTCAAATTGGGTTTTGGGGACACACGTTGCATTTGTTTAATGGCCCCAACTTTAATGCTCAGTTTTGAGCTGACGTGGCATGGTTACGTTTCTGGAGCAGTGATTTTGGTGCTGGAACACAGCTGTGGGTGCCTGTTGGGGCAGCAGAAGCAGCACAGGACTGGCAGCACACCTCTGCCTCCAGGACTGGGATAGGGGAACCCGAGAGGACCTAAAGTGGCACCGTCTGCGTTCAGGGAAGGAAATTCCCCCTTAAATGCCATTAAATCACTCCAGCGAGGTTCCAGAAGTTTCAAAAGTGTTAGGAAAAAAAGTGCTAGTCTGAATTTAGTAAGGTTGCTTCTGGGCAGTGCTGTTTTGCTCAAAAACCTTCAGGGGGGTACTAGTGCAGTGTAAGGCTGTGCATGTGTGCTGCCTAAGGCTTCAGGTCACAGATGAATTCATAACTCTAAGATTTTTACTTTCATAGTCACAGACCTGAGATACTGCCTTTAAAACTGGGTCTCTGGATGAACTTGTTTTCATTTAGAGAATCAGAATTAATGAGGTAAAAATGTTGGTGGGCATTACTGAAACATACTTCTGTTAAAGCAATAAAAAAAAAAAATCATAACTCCACTGCAGATGGATAATGCTACAAGTTTACCCTTTTAGAGGAATTAAAAAAGCTGCTATTACTGTATGAAATGTTGCCTTCTCAATGCTAAATGTACAAATAAGGAAATGAGGTCCCTGCTTATATGAAAAGTAAACAATATGTAAACAAAAAATGGAAGCAAGATTCAGCAGTGAACAAATGGGAATATAACAAAAAAAAATCCAACAAAAAAACCAAAAACAAACAAAAAAACCAAAAACCAGCAAACAAAAATAGATGCAGCAATGAGCAAATGAGGACATGAATTTAATGGGCACCTTGCAAGCCGTGCTCCTTCCCCTCCTACTCCCTTGAACACTTCCATGAGGATGGATTTATGGGCATTCTAGAGGAAGGACTCTGAGAAGCAGCCTCGCATGGTGCTGAGAGGTGTTTCACACAGATTTGGGTGGGAGTTCTGGGCCCAGGTGTCTCAGCAGGAGAAAATTTAGCAGCTGAGAATTTTAATGAGATAACTGCCTTCCACAGTTTCTTTGAAATTTAAGTGTGCGGCTCCTTGAGGTTTATAGAGACAACAGATGGAAAAAAGAAAGAAGGAAAATGTGAGTTATTTAG
>VZTB01010507.1:12886-23078 GCA_013397245.1 Thryothorus ludovicianus
TTCTCTCTCTCTCTCCCTTTTTCTCTCCCTCCTGGGCCCGCTCTGAGCTGTGCCTGGCAGCTCCAAGCAGAGCCCCTGCACCCACGTTCTTTGCAATAAACTCCAAGTTCCAGGACCCAACTTCAGAGATCTCTCATCTCCGTCTGTCGTACCCATCCCTGAACACCAACAAACTCCTACAGCTCAGGATGGAGACTGGGAAAGAAAATTTCCCTGTCAGAGTGGTCAGGCCTTGGGCTGAGCTGCCCAGGGAGCTTTGGAGTGCCTGGAATTGTCCCAGAGCAGTCTGGCTGTGGCCCTTGGGGACAGGCTTTGGGTGATGCTGCTGGGGCTGGGCTGGCCCTGGGGGATCCTGAGGGGCTCTTCCCACCTCAGTAATTCTGGGATTCTGTCTCAGTCTGAGCTCTTGTGCTGGTACCAGCAAAGCCCCCTCAGACTGTCCCCATCAGAGTTCACATCCCTGAGGGTGTCCCTGAGCTCAAAGGCCTCTCCCTGTCCCCTCCCTCTGTCTCTGATCTCCCCCAGGGTACAGCTGGTGCCTCGTGGTGCCAAAGGCACTGCCAGCTCACCACAGCAGGGATCCTGCTGGCCCACAGGACAAACAGCTCCCTGCACCCTCAGGAAGATCCTTGGTCACCTCAGCTCTGCCATGGCTGGGGCAGCTGCCCAAAGTTCTCTGATTTTTTATGCCTCCAGCTCAGAGGACCCGCAGGGAGCCATGTACCCAGCACAGCCTGTGAGGCCCTGGCACAGGGTGCCCAGAGAAGCTGTGGATTCCCCAACCCTGGCAGTGTCCCAGGCCAGTTTGGATGGAGTTTGGAGCAGCCTGGGACAGTGGGAGGTGTCCCTGCCATGGCAGGGGTGGCACTGGGTGGGCTTTGAGGTCCCTCCCAGTCCAGCCCAGCCTGGGATCGCGTTGGGTACACAGCTGGCAGCACAGCGAGGGCAGCAGGGCTGTGGCAGCTCCTCCACATTCAGAGATCCAGCTGATCTCCACATGCACCTGCCTGCTCCTCCAAACAGCACCTGTCCCCAGCAGTGTCCCCAGGCTGCTGCCTCTGCCCTGGGCACAGCCTGGCCGGGGGTGCCCATTCCCAGCACCCAGGTGTTGTGGTTTAACACCAGGTGTGTGCTGAGGAAGGCAGGAGCCTCCCTGGGAATGCAGAATGCAAACCCCTCCCTCCCAATTATGATCATTTGGAAATTAAGGGGCTCTCAGGCAGAGAGATGGGGACAGCAATGACAGTTCTGCATGAGGAGAACTGAAATAAAAATGCAGCAATGCAGAAACCAAGGCCAGGGGCAGAGTGAGGATCCCAGCTGAGCCCTGTGGCTCAGGCCTTGGTGGCAGTGCCATGCCATGGTGGCTGCAGCCCTCCTGCAGTGGCACAGGTGGCTCTGCTGGAGCAGGGATCCTGCACAAAGGTGGAGTTTCCCTGGGAAGGTGCCGTGGGGATGGCTGGGCCTGGTGTCCCTCTGGGAATGCCCTGCAAAGGCTGCTGGCTGTGCCAAAGGCCACATTGGATCCAGGGAGGAATGCTTGGCTCCTGGGCTGGCTGCAGCAGCTGCCAGGGGGATGCTGGAATTTTCTGAGGCCTGCAGGGACACTCAGTGGCCCCTGAGCAGAAGATGTGTGCCTGGAGGGAGGCTGGGTCCTGGCAGGGATAAAGAAACTGCCCCAGCTGCTTTGGAACAGCTGGGCCATGCACAGAGGGTTACACCACCCTCACCTCAGTTCAGATGGGGATGGAATCCACACTTTTGGTTACATTTTGCACAGCCACCCGTGACACCAGGGGTCACCATGAGATTCCTGCCCTCCTTTTCCCTTCGGGGTGGGTAACACCTGGCATCAGAGGCAGGCTGAGACCAAATGGGGCTGTTGTGCATTCAGCTCCATTCGAAGCCGTGCTGGCAGCATTTCAGGCTCTTTTTTTTCAAGCTCCACACCAGTTCAGTGTCTCCTGGCTGCAGGGCACTGCTCTGAGGAGGAGGAAAGCCACAATGGCAGCTTTTGAGCCGCTCTCAGCTTTGCCACCTACGACACAAGGCTTTCCTGACACAAGCAAGGCTTTTCTAACCCAGCAGCCCACGGCTGTTCCAGCATTGTTGGGAGTTCCCATCCCCTGGCAGTGCTGGAGTTTTCCCAGTGGTTGTGGGGAGAGCACAGGGATTTGTCCAGGGAGATTCCTCGCATTCATAGGGAGAAGCAAACAATGAATGCAGTCCTTGCCACGCATCCCTCGTGCTCCTGCCTGCTCCAGGCCAGGTCCCTATTTCCAGCCATCGAGCTCTTTGTGAAGGTGAGCACTGTGCAGCCTGTGTTTGTTCAGGGAGGAGTTTTTGCTGTATTTGAGGTTGGTTTGGCAGAACTGAGCGAGGGGAAAAGGACAAACAGAACTGGTTTCAGGCGTGTGTCTTTTTGGGTTATCAGGGCTGCAAACCTTAATGAATTAACCTATTAACTGTGAGTTTCGTTCATTAATTGGGTTTTAACACTTCTGCCCCGATGGTTCACCTGAATTTTCAAGCTTTAGGAGAATCATGTGAAGGGCTTAAAAATGAGACCCCTGATCTCTTGCAGTGTTGCACAAAGTCTCACTCAGCAGCACCTCTGTAAGACTTTGCCTCATTTTAACAAAGCCTCTTGACAAACTGCAATTTAAATTACCTGGGAACAACACTTCTGTGGCTTCCTCCACCAGGGCTTCCACAGCCTTTCAGGTTGGAATTCTTAATTAATTGATTTATTCTGCTTGCTCCTTTCAGTGCTTTAGACATCATATCTCTGTTTAGGCTGGCAAATATTTCTCTGCTCCCTTCCTGTGGTCATAAACTGGTTTAATTAATTTTAATCTCACGGTGACTTGAGCAGATTTATGTCCACATAGACAAATGAGGTGGAGGCTGTCTCGTTTGGAGGGACTGCTATGATTTATACACAGACGTGTTTATAATTTGTAATTTTTCCAATTGTAGGCTGGCAGTGATGGGGAAAGTATTGGGAACTGCCCGTTCTCCCAGCGCCTCTTTATGATCCTGTGGCTCAAAGGTGTCATATTTAACGTCACAACCGTGGATCTGAAAAGGTGAGATTGTGACTTTTTCATTATGAGATTTTAACTTTGTGGCACAACTTTTCCAAAAGGGGGATTTTTGAGGGTGACTCTTTTCTGCCAGGCTGGAAGAGCTGGGTGTGTCCAGCCTGGAGAAGAAAGGGTTCTGAGGAAACCATTCCAGAGCCTAAAGAGGCTCAGAAAAAGGAGGAGAAGGGATTTTTTTTATGGCTTTTTCTTTCCCAGAAAACCTGCGGACCTGCAGAACCTGGCCCCGGGCACCAACCCCCCGTTCATGACCTTTGATGGGGAAGTGAAAACCGATGTCAACAAGATTGAGGAATTCTTGGAGGAAAAGCTGGCGCCGCCCCGGTACCGCATTCCCGGTCCCCTCGGGGCTGCACGGGGGGATCCAGCTCGGGGGTGGCTTTGAAACACAGCTGGAGCTGGGGGTGTCACTGGGGTGTCCCCAGGCTGTCCCCAGGTCAGGGCTGTGCTGCTCCTGCTGCTGTCCTTCATCCCGAGCTCGCTGCTGGGTCATTCCCAGGCTGTGGAATCCATCTGTGGAGCCTGAGCTTTTCCCTGCTCTGACTTGGGATTGTTTGAGGCTTCCCTCTTCACACCACACAAATAATTGTGCATCCTGGGTACAGGGAGGTGGAAGCTCAGGGTGACCTCTCTGCTCTCTGAAACCCCCTGAAGGACACTGCAGTGAGGCGGGGCCGGGCTCTTCTGCCATGTCCCAAGTGAAGGGATGAGAGGAAATGGCCTCAAGTCGTGCCAAGGGAGGTTCAGACTGGAGACTGGAAAAATGTTTTCACTTCATGAGTGCTCAGGCATTGGACTGAGTTGCCCAGGGTGGATCACCACCTCTGGAAGTGTTCCAGTCGTCTGGATGTGGCCCTTGGGGATGGTGGGGCTGGATGTGCTGAAGGTGTTTTCCCTCCCTGGTGGGTCTGTGAAGCCTCGCTCACAATGGATGTGCTGGGGCTCTTTCAGTGCCCACGTGGGTCCACCAGGCTGCACATGTGGGTCTGAGTTCTGGATTTGTCCTCCTCCACTCCAGCACCTCTTCCCACCTTGCCCCAACCCCCTCTGTCCCTCTGCTGTCCCAGTGCTGTGTCCCCTACCCCACAGACCATTTCTCCTCTGGGGTATCAGTGCCCACCCTGCTCTCCCTTCTCAAGCATCCAAACTTGACTTAAACCAGGGAAGCAGCTGCTTGCCTCCACTTCTTCCCATTTTTATCCATCCCTGGCAGCTACAGCTCCTGGAATGGCTGCTGATGCCCCGAGAGGGCTGGGCCAGGAGCCCAAGAGGAGCAGCAGCTCCTGCGAGTGAGAATTTTCCTAAAACTCTTCCTCATGGCAGAAGCCACGTTGCAGGCAGCCTCACCTCAGGAGGAGAAAGCCTGGAAGACATCCTGGGATGTTTGGGCAGTGCTTGCAGCAGTAACAGCCATTTCCCACTGCCCTCAGGAAAAGATTATTTAGGTGGGGTTTCAAATAAGAGATTTTTAGATTAGGATGGTTTCCTTTGAGTCCTGTGTGGCTTTATGTGGTCACCCTACAAATAAATATGTATTAATCAGTGGAGACAAAAGTAAAGTATAATTGGGTCACTTCTTGTTTCTCTGAACTTCTCAGGTACCCCAAACTTGCACCGAAGCACCCCGAGTCGAACTCTGCAGGAAATGATGTCTTTGCAAAATTCTCTGCGTTTATAAAGAACCCGAGAAAAGATGCAAATGAAAGTAGGTGCTGCAGTCCCATTGTGAGGCCTGGGAGGGAGAAACCAGATCTGTGCAGTTGTAGGACACTGCTGCAGATGTCCCGTTTCCAGCTCAGGGCAAACACAGATATCCCAGAGTGTGGAGGCTTTGGAGATCTGTGCCTGTTCCCTCCTTTAATCAAGGATTCCAAGAGTTGGTGAAAGCAGACACTGCTCTCACTGTGGGAGCACCAATCCCAGCCTCTCCTCACTCCTTCAGCTCTGGGGTCTGTCAGGCTGAACCTTCACCACGGCTCTGCCAAAAGCACAGCCCTCTGGAAGTGACAGATTCCCCATTTCCATAAATAATGAGAACTCCAGCCCCTTGGCACATGCCTAAAGCAGGACCCTCGTGAGCACCACGAATGGCCCCAGGCTGAAGGAAGGCGGGCTGAGATGAAATATTAGGGAGAAATCCTTTCCTGTGAGAGTGGTGAGGCCGTGGCACAGGCTGGCTTTGGTCTCCCCATCCCTGGCAGTGTCCCAGGCCAGGCTGGATGGGGCTGGAGCAGCCTGGGACAGTGGGAGGGGTCCCTGCAGTGGCAGGGGTGGCTCTGATTGGGCCTCGAGGTCCCTCCCAACCCAAACCATTCCAGGATTCTGTCTCTGTCCTGCAGCTCTCATGCCTGTTCCCTGGGCTGGCTTTGAACACCCCAGAGTGGCATCCCAGGGAGTTGCTGCTGTCCCTCCAGCTGTGCTGCCCTACCTTGGGCAAGCACTGGCCTGTGACTCCCTGGGCAGGGGTGTGAAGGCAGGGCCAGGCCACGGTGCCAAACCCCTCCCTGCAGAGGGGTGTGAGGAGCCATTCCTGGTAACGCAGCCCCAGGATGGTTTTTCCCAGAACTCCTTTCATCTCCTTAGAGCCCTTATCCCAGCATTAAGGTTTAAGCCTAGGATCAAGGAATTGCAGGAGTTGGCACAGCCAGATGTCTGGGCTGGTGCCAGGAGACAGGATGCAGGAGTCGCTTGGTGTCACAGGGACCTTGGTACAGGCCTGAATGATCTTTTTATTGTCTTAACCCAGATTTGGAAAAATCTTTGCTTAAAGCCCTGAAGAAGCTGGACAACTATTTAAATAGCCCCTTGCCTGATGAAATCGATGCTTACAGCACGGAGGAGATCGCTGTTTCCAGCCGGAAATTCCTGGATGGGGATGAGCTCACTTTAGCAGATTGCAACCTCCTACCAAAGCTCCACATAATCAAGGTTTGCATTTACTTTTTCGGCCTCCTGGGGAGAAGGGAAGCACAGCAGCTGAAATCCTTTTCCAACTGGCAGAGGGATCCTTTCTCTATTCTGAGGGCACACCCAGGGCCATTGGGGAAATTCCTTATGGCACAGGCAGGGTGATCCTCACTTCGATGGTTCCAGGTGTGGAAGAGCTGTTTGGTATCTGTGCTGTGACTGCAGTGGCTGAGCTTCTCCCAGCCACAGAGATGAAATGAGTGCTGGATTCAGGGCTGCAGAGAAGTGTTCTCATCTGCATTTCACATGCAAAGTGCACATGACGGCAGCCAAGGAATGTCACAGCCCGCTGTCCATCCCAATTTCTGTCTCTGCAATGTTTAATTTCTGATTCTGACAGGGTGGCCTCCACCCACTGCCCCCAGGCAAGGCTCCAAGGCTCCTCTTGCAGGGCTGTGGAGCATCCACACACACCTGAACAGCTCCAGTGGCCTGGGACTGGTGTTGTCACAGCCCAGAAGGCTGGAGAAGGGATTTATCACAAAGGCACAGAGTGACAGGACAAGGGAGAATGGCCTTGAGCTGAAGGAGGGATTTTGAGCAGGAATTGTACCCTGGGAGGGTGGGCAGGGGCTGGCCCAGGGTGGGCAGAGCAGCTGTGGGTGCCCCTGGATCCCTGGCAGTGTCCCAGGCCAGGCTGGACATTGGGGACAGTGGGAGGTGTCCCTGCCATGGCAGGGCTGGAACAAGGTGATTTTTGCTGTCCCTCCAGCCCAAACCATTCTGTGACTCTGTGATTCTACTCTGCAAAGATCTGGAAGAGAAATGGCCACACGGGAATTTCATTGGTTTTCAAACAAACAAGGTCACTTCAGAAGTTTCCCGTTAGACTCCCGCTCTGTCAGAGGAAGAGGGGATCCAATCCCTTTCCAACACCTCCACAAGTGAAAATTTTGCCCAGCCACCTCCTGGCCAATCCAGCAGCCACACTCAGGCACAGCAAACCTCGGCAGGGCCAGCACGGGGAGAATCCCCTGGGGGCAGGTGAATAGGACACAGGACACAGGAATAATGTCACACTGCCACATCACCCTTGCTGCCTGCAGGCATTAGGGAGCAGCCAAGAGATGCCTCCCCTGATCTTTGAAATTAAATGTTTTAAATTCAAATTTTTCCTGTTTCAGTGGTGTGGAAATTTATTCCTGCAGGATTATTCTGTTAATTCTGGTTTACATTTGCTGGGTTAACCTGTATTTATTCCAGTTTATTCTACTGGTCCACATGGGTTTGCATATTTTTAGCAAGATACAGATAGATACAGATATATAAATAATATCATATAGATAATATAGAAATAGATACCAATATAGATACAGGTATTAGATATAGATTATATAGATTATATAGATTATATAGATATCTATATAGATATCTAGATATATAGATATAGATATAGATATAGATATAGATATAGATATAGATGTAGATATAGATATAGATATAGATATAGATATAGATATAGATATAGATATAGATATAGATGATATAGGCACAAAACAAATCCTTTACAGGGAGTTCAGCAGCTTTCTTCAAACCATTTCTTCTTTTTATGTCTTTCCTTCTGCTTTCCCCTTGTTCACTAACAACACCAGACTCACACACTGGACATGAAAAATGGGCATAAAGAGAAGGCTTGGAATGTTTGGGGGCTTTGCAGATTGTATGTGTAATTATGTTTTTCTTTTTTTTTTTTTTTTTCCCCTTTTAATGAAAGGTCGTTGCAAAAAAATACCGAAATTTTCATTTCCCACCTGAAATGACAGGGATTTCAAGATACTTGAAAAACGCATATGCAAGAGATGAATTTACAAACACGTGCCCTGCTGACCAGGAGATTGAATATGCATATTTGGACGTGGCAAAGAGAATGAAGTAACCAGAAGATGCCTCTGTCTATTGCTTCTGTGATGGGCAACAGCCAAGCTGGAAAAAGCAAAACCCAGCCAAGATTCTGCAGTGTGATTTTAAGTTCTGCTATTGGCCAATGCTTTTATAATGATTGTATTGCATTATTTACTCCTTCTTAAATGACGTGTGTGCGTGTGTGTTTGTGACACTGGAAAGTCATTTGTCCATTCCAAGGAAAAGGCATCCACCAATAGCAAAGATTTGTAGGATTTAGGGAAGAGGTGTAGGTCACACACTTAGAGCAATACCACAGACTGGTGGCATTTTGAGAAGAAATAGGCCAGTCTGAACACCTTGAACCTGCTGTTAGTGCTGCCTCTGCTCTCTGCTTCATGGTTGTTGTCAAAATTCACCTTTGACTGGATGGTTTCTCTCTGTTTCACTGCCCTGGCCCAGCAGCCCCTGACTGACTCAGGGAGAGCCCAACCTGCAGGTGGGAGCACACCTGACATCCCCCAGGTGCTCTGGGCTGGAGCCCCACGGGGCAGCTCCACCAAGAACAATCCCTGTTTCCACTGCAGGAGTCTCTTGGTGTGGAAAAGAAAGAAAGAAGGGTGAATTCCTTCCTTTCCCTCTCTCAGGGCTGCAGAAATCCTCAAATTTCCCTCCTGCTGCTCCCACGGAGAGGAACGCTGGCCAAGGGACTCTCTGCTGTTGGGTATCAGGCAGGGGACGAGGGAGACACTTGGCTGTCCCTGTGGACACAAGAAATGGGTGAACATCCAGTCCTAAACACCCCTTGTGGGATTTGTCATCCTTCAGTGCTTCTTATTTGGGTTTGGAAAGCAGAAAGGAGAAGGAGAGGGGCTAAGAAAGGAACAATCCTTCTGTATCCCCTGCCAGGAGGGGCAGGGAGGGGGGGTCGGGCTCTGGGAACAGGGACAGGGACAGGAGCAGAGGGAACGGCCTCAGGCTGGGCCAGGGCAGGCTCAGGGGGGACCCCAGGAGCAATTTGCCCATGGCAAGGGTGGCCAGGCCTTGGCAGGGGCTGCCCAGGGAGCTTTGGAGTGCCCATCCCTGCAGGTGGCACCTGGAGGTGGCACTCAGGGACACGGTGGGGACAGGGTGGGACCCCATGGGCTGGGAGGGATTTCGGGATTCTGTACAAGTAACCCCAGAAGAAAGGAAACAATCCCTGAGAAAGCCGCTGCCCTGGAGCAGCACAGGAGCACCCCCGAGGCTGGCAGTGCCAACACCGGGCTCCAGCCACGGCTGCTCTGCACGGAGCCCTGTGGGGCTGCCCTGCAGCTCCAGTGCAGCTCCAGTGCAGCTCCAGTGCAGCTCCAGCGCAGCGTGTGCACTGCTTTGGGCTCTTTGGCTGCTCCCACAGGGACGTGTCACACACAGCAGTGACCTGCTGCTGCCTCAGCTGGGGCTGCCCAACCCTGCCCTGCACAGGGCAGCTCCAGGCAGGGGGGGCTGCCTCAGAGCACCCCCAGCCCGGCCCCCGGGCTCGGGCACGGGCAGAGCGGGCCCTCGGTGCCTCCTCGGCTGTGGCGGCTGCCCAGCCCTGCTGCGCTGGGGCTCCCGGCACAGCTCTCACAGCCGGGCTCAGCCCGGACTCTGCCCGCACACAGCGGGGCCAGCCCTGCCCCGCCGGCCCAGCCGGGAACTCTCCGCTGCCGCTGGGGCGGAGCAGCCGCTGCTCGCAGGGAACTGCCTGGAACCGAGGGGAAAACACAGCGGGACCCGGAGAGACACACGGGAAAACACAGCGGGAAAACACAGCGGGAAAACACAGCGGGAAAACACAGCGGGACCCCGGAGAGACACACAGGGACATGGGGACACTCCTTCCTTGTGCCTTACACACTGTATTAGGAAATACACAAATTCTTCAATAATTGGAACAATGTTCTGTCTTTGTCTGGTAATTTCCCGGGACATTATAATACATCATAATTATAACATATTGTATATTCGTGTTTTTATATAACGGACTGTAGTATAAATATACAATATGTAATAAACACTAATTATGTGCTAATTTACCTATTCATTAGATTGAATCTTCATTTATGTATTCTTAAATTATTATTCTTATTCTACTACTCTTCCATACACCTTCTATATATTTTTAAATTATTACTCATATTAATCTTCTTCCTGACGTGTTTTTAAAATCTTCTCCATCCTGTTCATCTTCTTGTCTTCTTCATCCTCTTTGCTTTCTTCTTCATCATCCTGGTCGTCTTCTTTGTGCTCGTGTTCCT
>VZTB01010508.1:0-12160 GCA_013397245.1 Thryothorus ludovicianus
TGGTGGAGTAATATTTTAGACTCAGGATTTACACTTGGTGATCTCCTCTAAAGCTTGCATTTGTGGTAAACTCCAAAAGTGAAGCAGTTTGAGACTGATTAAGTCTGAACTTGTGAGGTACAGAATTTCATGTGGGTATCCTGTGAAGTGAGGCTGCCTGGGGTGAATCCTTTCTGTCAAGAATTTCAGGGCATGATGTGGCCCCCTTCTCAATAATGAAGTTTTCTGTAGTACATCAACTTGCATTTTGGGTCCTGGCTCTCTTCAGTATCAGCCTTCTCCAGCATGAGATAGTAGCCTCTTCTGTTTGAGCAGAAATCAAATTAGGTCCAAGTTCATGTAGCATACAGTTATCTTCTGTATTTTCATGGGAGTGCAGTTCAAGTAGGCTGCAGATGCTGCACTATGAAGAGTGGCCTGTATGATGTGCTGTTAAAATGTTTTTGAGTAGTTTTCTCTTTAGGGTATTCATAGCCTATTTGGGTTTATGGCTCTTTACTGCATCCATCCATTTTAGTCTTTCAGCTTTTAGAGAAGTTGCCAGCATGGATTTGTTGTCCAGAAATGTTACAAAAGCACCAAATATTTTGTCAAGAGCAAGATTTTTAAGCAGTTTTCAGAGACTAGTATTCAGTTATTAAAAAAGGAAGTTTAGCTGTTCACAAACGGAATCTTGAGGCATGACTCAGTCTCTAAGTGCTCATAAAACTACAGTCAGGTGGTTATTGAGAGGTGTGGAAGGTGATATGAACAGGAATCATCAAAGATGTGGTTAATTTAGAAATACCATTGTCAGTTTGTTATGGGGAAACTATCTCTGGAGTGGTGGATACTAAATAAAAGTAATATCAAAGTGTAAGCTTCTGTGGTAAATTTTATTGTATGGTTGTCTTGTCTATGTGGTGAGCTTTAACTGTGGTTCAAACACATTAGAATATGTTGAAACTGCTTCTTTTCTAGCTAGGTTTTTAACTATAAAATGGACACAGAGGAGATATTAATCCCTTCCCTGTAGCACCGCTGTGCTTGTTGTGTATATTCTTTTTGAGAATGTTGAGAGAAAAAAAATAGTGTCAGTCTAATGACCAGTGACAGACCTGAGGGAATGACCTAATGTTGTGTCAGGGGAGGTCTAGGCTGGATATCAGGAAAAGGCTCTTTCCCCAGAGAGTGGTTGGGCACTGAACTGATTTCCCAGGGATTGGCCATGGCCCAAGGCTGCCAGAGCTCCAGGAGGGTTTGGACAATGCTTTCAGGCACAGGGTGGGATTGTTGAGGTGTCCTGTGCAGGGCCAGGAGTTGGACATTGATGATCATTGTGGGTCCCTTCCAACTCTGTGTATTCTGTGATTGTGATAACTAGGAGATACTTTAAAAAATATAGTAAATTTTTGTGTACTTTATTGGATGTTTTTTTCTTTTTCAGGCAACAGCAGAACAGATTCGCCTTGCTCAAATGATCTACGATAAGAATGACACAGATTTTGAAGATAAAGTGAAACAAGTATGTTTCTTATTATACTGAGGTTTTTATGCCCTCCATCAATGCTGACTTGTGTTTTGGAGCTAGAGCATGTTTCTGATTTAGGTGAAACCTTTTTCACAAGGATAGAAGTTTAACTAGAAAAAGATGCTCTTATTGCCCTGTAAAGTCTGTCTGTGTGCTAATATAGCTATGACTGTATGGTTACACTGGTATATTTTCCTTTGGCCTTTAAGCCAAAACTCATCTGTGCTGATCTCTTCCAGACTATAACTCTTTAATATGGTCCCAATTGAATAATTGTCAGAATAAAGAGTGCATTCAGGTTGTTCACATGTACAGACATATGGGAAAAATGTCACCTGTGTAAACTGAGTTTGCCAATATATTGGTTGTTTTTCAGGAAAAGTAAAAGTCATAGAATCATAGCTTAAAGGTAAATTGAGGTATTATTTTAAAAAATAATTTGACCTCTCAGAGCTGTGTATGCAGCTTTATTGACTTTTCCTTTGTAAAACCTCCTCTGAAGCATTAAGTGCTTTTTGTTGTTATAAACTTGTTTTGGTAATGGGCCAGGAGTGAAATTTTGTACTTCCTGAAGCCAAAGTACCCTCACCAATAATACCTGGAGCTGTACTGGTGGGAAGGATAAGAATTAAGTTCTGCATAGGAAATCTCTAAGCATAAAGTTAAAGGGGAAAAAAAAGTGAGAGAGTGCTTTGTTGATTATCATTTAAGTTGTGTTTACCTTTATTTAGGATTTTAGTTTGTGATGACACAGTAGCTATGTGTGCTTTTGAATCTGTGATGATACTAACTCTTATTTTCTTACAAAGATAATTTGAATATTTTAACATGTCTGACTCTTACTACCAGCTTATGGAAGTGACGGGAAAAAACCAGGATGAGTGCATAGTGGCACTACATGATTGTAATGGGGACATGAACAGAGCAATTAACATATTGCTGGAAGGAAGTTCAGACACGGTAAGGTTTTGCTTTCCTATTAAGCTGTTCTTTTTGTTTCCACTTCTTACAAGTGATTGGGAAAGACATTTGGAAGCTTTCAATTTTCATGCCTCCATATTTTTTTGAAGGAAATGGAGACCAGGACAGCTTTTCTGCTGCATGCATACCTTAGACTAGGCTGAACCTTGAAAACATTGTAGGTGTTTAGTTGGTTTCTTGCAGAATCTTTTGGTTTTCATTTACATACAATAATTTTAACTCTGCAGCAGAAATAATTGCTCTGTCAGACACAGGCCTGTTTTTTGCTCCAATGTTTGTAGTGAGTTAGAGGGTTAAAATTAAGAAGAGATTTATTAAGTGCTTAAACTATGCTTATTGCTCAAATTCACTTTTTACTAGACTTGCAAGCAAAAGGCCTGCAGCAAACAAGGATACATGCAGAAAAACAACTTAAAGGAATGTCAAGAGACATGGTAAGGGGAGACTATTTATAGAAAACCAGGTGCATAGTGCCAGACTTACAAGGTCTCGAGATAATAGAAGCTCCTGACACCCTGACAACTGGACAGAACCGACCTTCTAGTTTGGACTGAGACCAAGGGCTTAGAGAGCATGCGTGGAGAGCCAAGGTGAAAAGTTCAACCCTAAGGAAGACAACCGGCCTTCCTCACCTGCGACCACCGACCACCGTGTGACCCCCAGTGGGCACTGTGCAAGCACAGAAGGACTAAGAAAGCAATTAGCATATGAAGCGGGGCTGGGCGGAGCTAGGGGATGAATATGCATGAATGGATTGCGAAATTCATATGCATATGGGGATAAAAGGGAATATGAGTGCCATGAGGGGTGCGCATGCCTTTGGAGGAAGTATCCCTCATGTGCCTTCAGTGCTGAATAAAGCATACCAAGCTTTTACGACTCGTGCGAGTTGTGGAGTTAATTTTTCCATGTATCAGTAGCACCTCCCAACCATGAGACCTGAGTCTAAGTGTTTGCCTCAAAGGATAATCTTTATTAACCTAAAACACAGGTAGATATTTTAAGTTGTGCAGCTTATGTAGGTTTGCATTGCCAGTATTGAATTTGGAGAAGGTTTTCACATCTGAAAGTTGCATTGACAGCACTACTAATGGCAAAAGGAGATACAAGTATCCTTTCACTGTTTTTCATTTGCATAACTTCATTGAAAACCAGAAAGAGGAGACTAAACAATGTGTATATAACAACAAATAATGCTGCTTAGAATGTTGCACAGAGCAATTTTCTATCCCAAGAGATACCAGGAAATTGTCTTGCTGCAGCTCAAACTTTTGCTGGAGGGACTTCTTACAGTTTGTCCAAGACAGTAAGCTAGATTCCATCTCATCTAAATTGGGAAAGAAACCTAGACTTCCTTTCTTAATGCTGAACATCCAGTATTTCCTGTGATTTGTCAGGATGTGTGGTCTGTCTTATTCTTAATGAGGAAACCCACCCCTACACACCTTAAATCTGGAACACATAATGTTCTGACTGAGAGGACTTTCTTTCCTATCCCCTTTTCATTTATCAGAGTTGAGATCATCTAAAACACAGAAATATATAATACTGGACAAACTGTCAAGTTGAGAATAGAAGAGAGCAGCTCATTAAATCTGTGTTAGTAATGTGCTGATTTTGTGTTCTTTTGTACTTCTCATATTTGCCATTTTCTAGTTGAAAATAGTTTTCTGACTGATAGAGAATTTTAAATGCTTCCTTACTTTAGCAACTTCTTTATAAGTGACCGTGGCATGGAAAAAACTTTCTGAACTCATTTATCAATTAGAAGCAGCATATCCATATATTGCTCTTTTGACAAGTCCCTCTGAACCCACTGCACTTTGTAGACAAAATGCAACTCTGACAAATACAGAGAACTTGAAGGACTCAGGAAGGAAGGAGTATTAATTAAAAGAGGTTCTCATCAGTGTAAATAAACTTATTCTTTATGTAAATTTGTGGGCCTCCAACTTGAAGGCCATTATACTCCAGAACACTTGAACTGTGAATTTCATGTAAGGTGGTACTAGTTCTGAATGCAGATTCCTAAATATCTCTTTTTTTTTTTTTTTTTAATTTCACTCTGCTTTGATTTGAAAGCAAAACCAGTGAGAGTCTCTAAGTCAGAAATACAATTTATTAGGACAAGGAAAAAAACAAAAATAAATACAAAATACATGCAATAATAAAAAGGAAAAAGAAAACCACTGACAGAGTCAGAATACAACCTGGCACCCTGTTGGTCAGGGTGTTGGTAGCAGTGTAGTTGGAATGGTGACTGCAGTCCTCCTGGAGTAGTAGTTGTGGCTCTGTTGAAGCAGTAATCCTGTAGAAAGGTGCAGCCCTCTGCTGAAGGTCCAGTGGTGATAGATGAGCCTGGTCTTCCTCTGGGAGTCCAGTGGAAAAGGCTGCTTTGGTGTCCCAAATCTCAGGTTTTTATCCAGGTAGGGGTGCTTGGCTCCTCCCCCTGGATGGAGCATTTCCCAACGGGATGATGTAATTTTATCAGTGAGACTCAATGGCCCATTAGTAGAAGATCTCTCCCTTGAGGGAGGATGGATGATTAAACAGATAAGGAAACTGCTCTTGCTGGTTTCTTATCAGCTGGCCTATTGACAGCAGATTACACTACCCCCCCCACCCCAGTTCCAACAGATGGCAATGGAATACCTTTTTTATTACATTTTGCACTGCAACCTATGACAGATGCACTGGAAGGTGTTTTTACCTCATATGGAAGAAGAGGTGTCTATCCAAATTGAGGAATTAAAAGAAGGAATGATAGCTAGAATATCCATTTATAATTTCTTTGCTACTCTGGCAGTTTTGTCTTTTTTTAAAACGCTGTAATATTTAGGGCTTTATGCTCCGTGAGTGTTAGTCTTTATAAAGACTTTACTTGCAAAGTTGTGTCAGTCTGTCTTTGGATAGACAGAGGCTTGTGAATGAGAGTTGAGAAGGGCATGTTTCTTTGCCCAAGACTTCTATTAATTTAACTTCCTATAGTCATAAGATCAATTTTGTCTGACCATGTGTTACTTCCTAAACCTTCTTAGATAGAACAAAGGGTACTTTTCAGATTACTCCTCTTTTCATCTAAGACCAGGCCAGCAAGGCAGCTTATGTTACATATTTTTGAAGGTCAGGCCCACAGCTGTCATTTGGGTTGCCTCAGGCATCCTCAGCTGAAATTGTAAGGGAGCTAATTGATTGCAAAAAGAGACAGTTTCAATAGTCTATGATAGATTCCCATGCCCAGAGGTAGCATCATACTGTATCTCAAAGGACATGCCCAAATTTTTGAGACTTTCCTCAAAATTATACTGCGGAAAAGCATGAATCAGATGCTTTCATTGTCATCCTTTTACTGGTCCTTTCAAAGTCATGTAAAACCTTACTAAGAAGAGGGTATTTCCTCTTCAGCTTTGCAGACTCATCCAGTTTTGGGTATTTCTTGCAATGGTTCAAGATTTTTGGCACCATGCCCATCAGTAAAATAGTAGTGCATTCTGAAATTTATAGATTTGGTTCTTTAGTTTTCAGTGCAAATTGGGTTTTTTTCTCTTGTGAAATAACTTAAGTTTTAGGAGTATTTTAGTACATAATATAGTTACACAGGCTATGGCAGATGAAGCCATGTTATAGTTACTGGGGGAAACAGTTTTCTGCCTCACACAATGTGGTGTTGCTCAAACAGTTTTGTACTTCTAATCTGTGCTGTCTGTGCTTCACCTAAGTTGGTTTATGGCAATATAGTCTTCTATACTGGGGATGAAATTGAAAAGTGATTTCAACCTTCTTTCTCTCCTATATAATGTAAAAAAAAAAAAAATAACTCTTCTTTTAGTACTTATTGTCTCAAAGGAGATACCAAAACATTGAATTTATACTTTTAAACTGCTTTGTTACCTGCTTTCTCAATAGAATTAGTTTCCTCAGTTATAAGCATCTTGGACTATCTGTTCATTGTCTACCTTGTGAGGGCTGCTGAGTTGCTGTCTGAATTGAGAAGAGATAGGACAGGGCCTAAAACTATTGATAGTCAACCTTTTTTGTTGAATGCAGGTGCCTGTCAGAGGTCATGGCTTTTTGTAGTGCTTCACAGTTGATGCCATCTCATTTGTATGTGCAATTTTACCTTTCAAATACCTTACCTAGACTAAAAGCTCCTAGAGGTGCGAGCATATACATAAACCTATCTGCCATCTTAATGGTTTGCATGTAATACCTTGCTTCTTTCTTTTGCAGCTAACAGCTCAATAGACTAACCATGTAATTGCATAATATGAGTTGCTGTGCTATTCTTGATGAGTGCTTTAGTTGTTTTATTTTCAATTTCTGTAGAGCTGATATGATCCCTGAATTTATTTTAAAGATGGAATTTAATATTAAAGCTAAAGCTCCAGTTTTCCCAAATTATTGTTTAGCCATTCTGTCTCTTGATGCTTGAATCCTAGTACATCTGGATAGTGGTTCCCCCCGGCCACATACTTACTATCTATTGTTCAATGATACTTATAATCATTTTTTCATTTCTTTTGGAGAAAAGGATAGCTCTGTACATTCTCCCTTGCTAGATTTATGGAGGTAGTTGATAAGGCAATTGTTGCTTGCTTTGTAGATTTTCTGTGTTATAGTCATATCTAGGCTTCTTTGACCTAGTGAAAGTCCATTATAGCGAGAAATATTTGGGATTCTCACATTCCATAAGAAAATCCAATTTTTAAAACTTGTGTCTTTTCCATTTCTTTCAAAAAGTACAACTTATATTTCCATTTGTATCAGTGTAATATGTATGTATGGCTGTTTTTCTTCTCATGAACTGGAGGGATGTGAGATACAAGCATACACTGAGAGCTGTCTCTTCCTTTTTGACTTTTGTATCTAATTCTATTCTATCCAAATAGAATTCTTGGGAGACTGTAGGGGGAAAGAAGAAAAACCTTGGAAAAGAAGTTTTGGAAAACAAAGAGAACAGAGAGAAACGAGGGGATAGAGAAATGAGCCGTGGATGGGGAAATTCCAACAGACGGGGAAGAGGAAGCAGCCGTGGCCGAGAGTGTATGTATAGGGGTTCATTTTTAAAGATTCAGACACTTTTTTGCAGCTGAAACTGGTTAAGAGCAAATGCTTAATGGAGTAGTCTGTCCAAGCTATAGCTCAGCACTGAAGGGATCATAACATGTTTATGTAACAGGTATGCTTGATCTGTCTGTGACTTGGTTTTGAGATGGTCTGTGTTTATTCAGAGACACTAAATTTAAATTTCTGTCCTTTTTTGATTAATTGATCTTGTACAAATTGCTGTTCTTTCTTAAGTTTTATAATTGACTGTAAAACTGCTTGAGAAGCAAGTATGTTGCTGCACAGCTGATACACTTTTTTTCTTTTAATGAAAAAATTATCCAGCTTTGATTACATCTCCTTTTATGAGTGGGAGAACCTGAAAATGTCCTCATCTTTTTATAAAGGGGAATGAAAAGACTGGGATCATTATTACTCTCTAGCATATATTACTCATAAGCCAACCAAAGGTGAGTTTCTACAACACAGAAAGTTCTTTGTGGGTTGAAATGTTTAAAATTTTTCTACAGCTTATACAGGTGCAAAAATACATTGTGCAAAAGCAAACTGATGTTTCCAAGTTAGGTAGCATCACATTACATCGCCATAGGTTGCACATTGCTTTTTTCTCTTTAAGTTTTATCAGCAGTATCAAAGTTATGTAAATTGCCTGTAAGGGCCATACACACTGATAGATGAGCAGAGAAACACCAATGAAAAAATATGTTTAGCTTTTGATTTAAAAGCAGGAAAAATATTTATAATATTAGCCAATTCTCTTAACTACTGTAATATCTTAAAATATTGTGCCAGTGAAGACGTTGTGAATCTTTGTAAAATAATGTCAAAATTAGGAAAAAATAGTAATAAAACTTGCAGCTATACTTAGAAAAATTGAAATCAGATCCATCAAAATGAAAGTGACCTGACAAGAGGAATTTTTTCAATAACAATGATAGAGTCTTAAAAAAAAAAAAAGATTAAACTATAAGCTTTGAGAACCTCTTTGCTTGCACAAAATATACTGGGAGGTTGGCACGATGGTGCAGGCTAAAAGGCATCTTGCTGTTTGGCTTCATTGTGGTTAGAAATAGACTTTTGTGAAGGGAAGACTTGTCACCAGGATTTTTTGTGTTTGTCAGCCTTTTGATGGAGATAGGTGAGCTGACAAGGACCTCAGGAGAGGGTTGGTGATGGTGAAACAGGATTCCCTTGTCCCTGTGGATATTTATTGGTGGTCTCGGATCTGCCACTTTCCAACTGAAGAGCTCACATTTCGCTCTTTCAATTCTCTGTTAAGAATGCAGCCTGGCTCTGTTCATTTCAATTCAGGAGAGCTCTGAAGCAAAATGTTTGACAGAGCCAGATGCTTCTTGTCTCTTTTTGGAAACTGGAATTAGATTTTTTTCAAGTTGTTACTAAATCTTGATATTTCTTCCCAGTACAAGCATTATTGGTTTTGTTGTTGCCATTAGGAAAAGTTGTGCAGTACAAAATCTCAACAGTGTTTTAAGTGGTCAGTCTTTTGTTTTTTTCTTCTCCTTCCTTCAAAGAGCCAGCCATCTTTTGGAGTACTTCCTCAGGAGTTTTCTGTGAAATCATTAAGATGCAGTGCTTAGTGCTTTTCTGATGCCTCACCTTCACCTGGTTGTTATCCTTTTGATTTAAATACAGAGGAAAGTTGTTTTAAGTTTCCCTGGTTGTACAGGTATATGGTATGGGCAGACAAAAGAGTTGATGTTCTTGGTTGTCCCTTATTCTTTCACTGTTACCACACAGCCTGTTATTGAAGAAGCATAGTATGAGACAGCTTTATTTCCTACCATGTTAGAGGTGAGGCCATAATTAATAAATAATGTAGACTGCAAAAACACTGCCTTTCTCCCCTCCCCCAAAACCCCAACCCAACAGAAGTATGTCTGGTGAAGGGCATTTTCCTCTTAGATATTTTGCTTACTAATGGTCTAATGCAAAGTAAACATAACTTGCTTGTAGCTAGGCCACCAAAGAAGAGGGTTGACAGACATCTGTTAACCAGCCCACTTTAAAATCTTGCCTTTTTTTTTGAGGTTTAGATTAAGCAGATGGCTATGCTGTCTCATGTATGCATTTCTTAAGCTGTCCTTTCTCCACAGTCAGAGCTGAAGAGAATGGAGTGGACAACAATCAAGGAGACAGGCCTTCAGACCGTGGGAAACGTAGCCGTGGGAGAGGTGAGATGGTAGTATTGGTGCAGGACTGACACCAATGATTTCATATCCTGAATTAGAACTCTCCCATTTATTTCTTTAAACACTTCTTTTTAAGCATTTGTTGGTTATCCTTTGATTCCATAAGCATTTTATCTACCTTTAATTTAGGTACATTCCTCTCCCTTGCCCCTTGTTATGTCTTGGTCTCAGAATAACTTTAAAGAATTGACACAGATTACTTCTATGGTAGTTTCCCGTGTAGTAGGCTTGTGTGCTCTGGCTATGGAGAGCTGTTTTCCCAGATTGACTCATGTCAGCCTTTTGAGAGTGGAAGTATGCTGGGCTCCACAGGATGTACCTTGGCAACAGGGGAGCACAAGATTCCATCTGTATGGCTCTCAGGAAAAAATTTGATGTATACTTGTGTTGTTTCTTTGGGGTAGATCTGGTTGTCAGTCTTGCCTTCTGTTTTTGGTACCCAATCAGAGAAAGAACAAGCCACCTTAAAGGCTTTTTGGTTAGAGAAGGAATTCAGCATAGAGGACTTGATGAGAAGAACTGTGAAAAAAGAATACTGCAGATTCTTAGGTATAACAATCTTATCCTGTAGAAGAGATAGGAAAGGTGTTGATAATGGATTTGATGTGGAATCAAGGGATGTGTAGTTAGTTTGATTTTCATGGGTTGAAGTGGAAAGAGGCTTGTTTCTTCTAAGAGCAGGAGGAATGAAAATGAGTAACTTCGGTACAGTGCATATTGTGTGAGGAAGTGGGTATTAAATGAGTTAAATGGAGAAAGTGCATAGCAGAACTAATGTCTGTCGAAAAATTTTGCCTTCAAAAGGCTCTCTTCTTTGGAATATTTAGTAATGACGCATTCAAAGACAGGCACATCCAACTTCATTGTCTCCAGATCTGCATCTTGAAGGAATGGAAACATGCAATGACATGTAGCTTCCTAAGGATGGCAAAAATGACTCAGTTGTACCTGTGAATCAGCAAATACCAAATGGTATGTGTAGAGAGGTAGCCTTGCAGGAGAGGGTGTGGTATAGTTCACAGCTAGTTTTTTGGTACATTAGCACTGTTAATAGATGGAATGTAAGTATTTCAGTTAATTGTTTTATAAAATAATCCTTTATACTCAAAATATAAAGGTAGGAGTTTTTAAAATTGTTGGGTGAAACTTAGAGGTTAACTTTAAATGCAATCTGTTTTTTGCTTTGTAACCTTATGAACAATACACTGTTTTTGTTGTCAACACTGTAGCTCTCTAGATGAATATCATGTCTTAAGCCAAAAGACTGATCTGACTGAAGAAATAGGAACAATGTCAACCAATTTTCATTCAGTGGTTTGCTGTATAAAGTATTACTGTATCTCTCTACCAAGTATTTTAGACTGCATTCATGTGAGAAAACTATCTTAATGAAATGTTTTCAACTGTCTGGGATAAACTGGTTGACTTCAGTAGTATATATTACAAGCATGTGTATTCTGTGACGGGAAATACCTAGTTAAATTTTAATGCAAACCTCTTGAGATTTTTGGCTAGGACAGTTATTTTTTTTGCAGTAGCCATGAGGGAGAAGAGCCTGGAGCCATGTGAGCATGCCTTGTTTGTTATTCTATACTACTCATATCACTGCCAGGGGATAGAACTAAGGGATTCTCACTTCTGAGGAGGAGGGGCATGATTTATAGTTGGGAAGAAAAAGATGGCACATGGAGTGTCCCCCCACCATTTTGTTCACTGTCTTGGAAGTTAAGCAATGTGGGGATTTTGGGGGGTTTTTTTGCATGCAAATCACCCTCTTTTTGTATACTTTTGTTAGTAGTATTGTTGCTGTTACTGTTCATTTTCTTATCTCATTGTTTTTTCCAGTAAGTAGTTTTATCTCAACTTGTAATCTCTGCCATTCTTATCTCTCACTGAAGGGGAGGAGTGAGTAGGGAGGATTATGGGACACACTCTAAATTAAGGAGTGCTGCTCCTAAACCATGACAGCCTTTAATTGGCACCCAGTGTCAGGCATGAAGGGTTGAGATAACAGACTTGCCCAGAGTCAGTGGGAAGCAATTTTGATCGAAGAATTTGTTGTGTTATGTATGGAGCCACTGGTCACAATGTTGCCTGGTCTATTCACATGGTTGTGGTACCTAACCCTATATGTGTTTCTGTATATGCAGTATGTGCCCATCACAGTGCTCCTTCTCAGAGCAGGGATAGTGATCAGGATTGCTTTGTTCCCACAGTAGTGGAATATCAGTTTATGATATGATAATATCAAGGGCAATGAGGGTCATTAGGGATATGTCTGCAGTGCTGCTCTCCTGCCATGGCCTTGGGTGCTACCTCTGGAAATTCATTAATAATTGTACCCAGCCTGTGGGGGAAACAGGGAAGGATGATTTTCCCCAGATTTTTACCC
>VZTB01010514.1:0-46937 GCA_013397245.1 Thryothorus ludovicianus
TGCCCTAAACCAGGACACACATGGTAGAAGGAGTATGAACTGTGAAGTTTTCTACAATTTAATAATTTGATTTCATGTTACTGTTCTGTTGATATTTAAATTTTTACTATCATTTACACCTTTTTAAATTTGTAAATTATCCCTTTATTCTCCCTCTCCTAAGAAATAAACTCAATGTTTTTTTGATGTTCTTTTTTTGTGTAGGTCTTTTGCTGTTTTTTTTATTTAATTTCGTGTTAGCTTTTGTCTTTAGTTGTTTGGCAGTTTTAAAACCCAGATCAGAATATTGTGTCAAATAAGAGGCAAAAGGCAGTGCTGCACTTCTTACAGCTACCCATTCAAGAGCATTCCACTGTGAGTCAGAATCAGCAATCATTCTGATAATAGCATGTCTAGACTCAAGCAAAACTCAAATGTGACAGTGAGATACCCACAGGAAAAGTAATCTTGCAGTCCTTAGCTTCTCACCTAAGCTTCCCTCCTTCTTCCTGTAAAACTACTCTGACATGAATCCCAGGATGAATGTCTAGATATAAGTACATGTTGTCTTGAAAAGGTGAGCAAATAGAAAGGCAAGGAGTGATTTAGTAGTTCTTCACCACGCCAGTACCATGATCTCTGTCATGAAGATGCTTTAAAGCAAAATTCACAGCTTGACTTTCACATTGCTCACTTTTCAGTAGGAACGTGCAGTCATAAGCAATACTCACTCTTCAAAGAGTTATCCTAGTTTTCTCTTAATAATAAACACAAAAATAAATTCAAGCAAGAAGCCTGATAGAATAGAATGTTTACCAGATTTTACTACTAGAGGGTTAAGAGGAGGCTAACAGTTAATTGAATAAAATGTTAGAGGGATTTTCATTTTACAAATAAACTGGGTAATCTTTAATCAATTAAACTTAAAAGAAAGGAAATGACAGTAAAAGAAGGAGTACATAGTCATCCTTAAAGATATGCAGTAATAGAACCACCTTCATAAATACTGGGACAAAGATTGTCCAAGTAGATCTTAAAAATTTGAATAATACCATATGTGCTTTCAATTCAAATAAATTTCAATTTACCTATAAATGTGTAAACATAATTTGCTAAAGATTTAATGTGCATATTGTAAATTCCCATAAGAAAAAAAAAAATAAAAAAGCCAAAGAACCATACTAGTGCATACAAAACATTTAACAAAGGGAGCAGACAGGAAATCCTATGAGGAGAATGCACTCAGAAATTTTTTTTGAAAGAAGTTCAATATGCAATTAGGAATTGTTGCATCCAGCATCCTAGAATAAGTTACTATTAAAGTGTAGTAGATCTTCATTATATATAACATAGTAATGAATATTTTGTCCTATAAAGTAAATCCATAGAGTAAATAAAATTGACATTGTGTGATATGAACGCATTATTACTTACTTAAATATTTTATGGAATAAACATATCTTTAAGTCTTTGTCTAAATGAGACTTTACTAAACTGGGATCTATTGCATAACTTTCCATGCTGGTTTATTTTAATAAGTAAAATAAGAGATAAAAATGAAACATGTTAAATTAAATTAATGTTGCAGAACAATCATAGCCTTTATTTTCTGTTTCAGACTATTTGATTTTGTTACATCAATAATGAACTGCATCTGTGTTCATATAAGTAATGCAAGCACGTAGGTGCTTGTGTGTGCTTATATCCACTATATAGCACATTACTAATATGTTTACTGAAATGTTTCAGTATTCAGAAGAGCTCTTGGTCCTTTTATATATATATATATATATATATATATATAGCCAACATCCTACTGATGTTGGCTACTCAGGCTAGGATTTTTCCAGCATCATTGGGGAAAAAGGCTCCCAGTTACAGAATTTTATTTTATGGCCTAAAATTATTTTATAACTGGTCTGGAAATATTAACAGTGGTAATCACAGCTTCTCTGTCTGGCAAAGTTGAGTTTTAAACGTCTTAAAAATCGGTTTTCTGCTTGAGAGACTTGAATAATAAAGTTTGAGTGTCCAGGAAATACAGTGACTGATTTTAGAAGGTGTCTGCAGAGAGTACTTTTGTCTGTCCAGAGGTTCTGGACACCCAGTAATGAAATATACTGTATCTGCAAGAGTGATGTGACATCCAAAGCAGGAGATGGAAAACCATAAGCACGTGTAGTGAGAGGATGAAACCAGAAACTGGATGCCTCTGTCTCAATGAATTCAGAGCAAGAGTCAGTCTCCTGAGGTCAGTGAAACTGCTGCCCTTTAAATAGTATTTCTTATTTATTGTACTATTTCAGGCAGAAGAGACTTGTCTCTAAGCCCTCTTCAGCTTGAAGGGAGGTTGCATGTAAACTCATTTTTTAGAAAAGATTTCTGATTTTTATCAGAAAGCTCTAGGCAATGTTGTGGTATATCTAGATTCCCTCCTTCTTAAAGGAGCAGTTCAGAGAATCTGAAAAGAAGTTTGACTCAGCAAATTTGTTTAAGTGAAAAATATTTTCACTTAAATGGTATCGCATCAAAATTTGAGGTATCTTTTGAGTGTGTTTTGTACATATTTGTAATCAAAGTTTGTGATAATGTCCTGTGTATATCAATTGTACATGTCTAGAGATGAAAAGCAGAGAGATTAAAATGTTTCTAATTCAACTATTCTAGCTAAACTATCCAAATAATGCTGAAAATGGTTTTGTGGTACAGGTATCGGAAGATTTAATTGAGGAATATCTCAGGAAAACTTCATGTAAAATATTATCTTTTATTTTTTTAATTAAAAATTTAAATTNTAAATATTTTCATTTTAGTTACTATATTACCTTCTTACTATAATGTCTTCTGTGATAATTAGAAGAAATATTTTTGTAAGAATTATGGCTTGATTTTCAAACCAGAATTGGATGCAGCTAATTCTGAAATGTATAATAATATCAAAAGGAGTCACCACATTGGAAAAGAGTGGGCTGAACTCATAGCCTAAGAGCAGCTGGTTGATCCAGTTGATCTCTGCTGGTAGCTTGACAAGAAAAGGGCAATACCTTCAGTGTTTGCTAAATTGCCTGAGCTAAAGAAAACCTGTGTAAAAGCTTTGGTAACAAACTAAGTTTTTGACCTGTGATTGATGCTCAAATCAATCACAAAAAGTTTCAAAAAAAGACAGTATATCTATCAGAGCATTATTACTGACCTTTTTCAGGTATGTTTCTTGTGTATATGTGCTAACTGGAACTCAGATAACCTTTTTTACAGAGCAGATAGCTAGTGTGCTTTTCTCCATTCTTTATCTGCATATTTCATTGTTCCTAAATGTTATGCATGATTTACCACACGGTACATTCCTTTAGAGTCAATTACTCTGTCCATTCAATTTTTCACAACTAAAAAAAATACAGGTAAAAAGAAAGGTCTGTTTTGCCTATTAAATAGAAATATGCCAATGAATTATAACATTTTGCTGTTTTGAATCCAAAAGTAATCATACTAATACAACTACAAGAGTATTTCTGTATTCAGTAGGCCAGTAAGATAGTAACTCTCCACAATCATTTTTGCCAACTCTGTCTTACACATCTTTTAAATGCTGTAATGGAAATTATCTCTACGTTGCTAAAGCATGTGTATATATCCAGTTGCAAAAACCAAAACGGATGAAACATAAAGGACAATGGATGAAACATAAAGAAAATTGGAAAGAATCTGGGTTGAAAAAATGTCATAATTACTTCACTAAAGGAAAAATAAGTATGGGTGTAGAACTTGAAGAGCCCAAGAACTCAGTTAGTGCACACAACTTCTATGTAAATTCAGTTTTATTCTTTCCTTCCAAACAACTTACTGTAGTCAATGAGTGTTTTGAACAGGATTATTTGGTGTCTCATAACTTTTCTTGTTAATAGGAGCAGGGAGAAAAACTGGGCAGTCTATGAAGGTCTAGTGTTCCATACCTAAAATGATATCATCCTCATAGCACAGTAACTCTTCAGCTATAAAGCTACAAGCAAAAGAACAAAAGACAAGATTAATGAAATGTATTCATGAGGAGTCTCACTGGCTTTTCATAAAATAGGGGAATAAACCAAGTGGAAAGAATTGCAAGAAATGCTAAAGGAAAATCTGAATCTTGTTGCACCCTCTGATGGGTGATGATGATCTGAAAGATGCATCTAAAGATGTATCTAAAAGGTGCCTAAAGAACTTAAATTATTTTATTCAGTAATTTTTATAATTCCTTAATTTTTGTTTAACTAGAACAATTCAAACAGACCTTCAGAAAGCTTTCATTTAGCAATTGCTTATTATTATTTGCTAAAATATAAAACCTAAATTAAATTTAAATTTTACTGGATTTATTTTTTAATTCACATCATAGATGAAGTTCTTGTCAAAAAAATATTGACATATTCATGTAATTTCAGTGACTAGTAATAATTAGTGAATTTTATCCTTTCTGCCTCATTTCTAGAATATGTTATTAGGGGTCTTTTTTGGGTTTTGGTTGGATTTTTCCTTTTGGTGGGTGTGTCTGTTTTTTTAATGTAACACTTCAGTTTATTAAAAGGTATTTAGAAAAATAAATTGTGGTTCAAAAGATATAATAATATTTAGATGATCTATTGCCTTTTTTTGAAAGAGATCTATAGCATATTAACTTCCTGCAATGGACTTCCAGGTACCTTCAATTGTAACAGAATTATAAAATAGACCACAAGACATTTGTCCAAAACAGTACCTCATGAAGAGAGGCAGAAAAGATAAACTCTAATCTCTTAAAAGAAATACAAGAAAAAAAAAAAAAAAAAGTAAAACTTATTGCCAATCATGGAATCTTTTCTAAAAGTGCATGTTTTCATTATGAAAACAGAATCAAATGCAACTCTCAATTGTCAAATATTTGATATGTTACTGGAACTATCACCTAATTTCATCAGAAACCTTGAACCCCATCAATAATAGTCACTTTGTACTAGAGAGACTGAACTCCCACAGTTAATTTTATTTCACTGCATGTTTTGGTTCAACAGTTCATAAAGAACATTTCTTTATGTGAAATCAGTCTCTTGTCACTCATTACCTATAATTAAATGTTGGCCACGTGGGACACAGTCAAGATGATTGATACTGGACCTGTTACAAGAGAATTTGAAAAGAACCCAAACTTACATCAGTTCTAGAGCTCTGTTGCTGACACTTTCTCACTGTCACATTAAATTTAATTGGAATTGGAGAATATACAATGTGTTCTTAGCTAAATATTTTTATACCTACTTTCTGTGTAAGCAGAAAACCAAGATTTTGTCATCAGTCAGAATAAGCTCCCTACTGAGTCTAAATGAAAACAATAAATGTATTTTTCTTTAGGAAAAAAACAGGTTCAATTTTGCACTTCAGAATGGATGTAAGGTTAGCCAGGCCTAAAGGCTGGCAGGACCATATATGAGTCTATATCCATCTTATCTGACACTTCCATTACTTTCTAAATAAGCCTCTGTTTACATCCTTATATATTTACCCCAAAAATGATTATACATTTTGATAAACAAAAGAACAAATATCAAGAAAAAATCATAATACAAAATTATCCCAATAAGGTCACATTAAAAAATATGATCTTAATGCTGAAATTTTGCTAGGATAATGAAAGGTAAAAAAGTGTTATTTCTGATGTTAAGTAATCTGGTCTATTCTCTCTGCACCTTTCCCACTGGTACCAGGGGAGCCCTCCAGATCTCTTTCATTGGGACACACAGTCTGTCTTCTCACAGTGCTCCTTCCCCAGTGTGGTGTAGGACACCCCATCTTCTCTGACTGCAAATTTTAGGCTCAGCTATAATCAGGAAAAATAGGATAATTATCACGTTATGCTATTTTGATCAGGCAGCTCAACAGGTAACCCACAGGCAACATGATGTGATGGCACTTGTGTTGTTTCTTCTGCTAATTCTGTTAACTCCTCTAAATGTTAGTTTAAGTCTGTTTTCTAAGCACAGGAACTTCGTAATGGAATAAAAAATATTGTTTATGAGTAACTGAGTTGAAAAATTACTTCCATATTGTATTAAAGGTAGTATTTAATGTGAATTTTCATGTCCTACATATACTGACCTTATCTATGGAACAAGAGAAAATTTCATCATCACATAAGGCTAGTTACTAAGAGCCCAATGATGAGTACAATTTCACAAGTTAAAGAAAAAATAAAGCTCTGTTGGTTTATAAAGTATTTATTTGATCAATTGATTAACAGTCGAGTTTACAGTTTAATAAAGGAAACAGATACATGTTAGATACACATTAAAAAAAAAATATTTAGACACCTTAAAATATGTGTTTGAATTCCTCATCTTCCATGACTGCAGAACATTTATGTAGTCCAGACAAAGTGTCCTGTTCTGGCTAGATGGTAGAATGGCATGTCAAATATGTTTTGGCAGGTCTGACACTCTTGACAGAACAAGAAGGTTACATTATTAGAAGTCTGTACAATGGAATTAACTTTGAAGTGTGATGTAGAAACATTTTCTTAAGCTTCCCAGCTTTGATGAAGGATTATGAAGAAAAGTCTCTTTTTCTAGATAGAGTAGTTAACTCAAATTCTATCTGAAAATGTAGGCATTCTATGTAAAATTTGTTAGGCTTCTGCTTTCTATAAAAAAAGTTTGTTATTAAGCTGAATATTTAAACTTCTAATTTTTGTTAAACCAGCAGCTGGAATTTGTCATCAGCAAAAGAAAACTTGTTAAGACAACGGCTGAATTCTAAGATAAAATCTGCTTGGAATTTAAAATACAGAGAGAAGAGGTCAGAAGTGACAGCCTTTACTCTGAGGATAATCTGGGGGCAATATTTTCAATTTTAGTTTGAATAAGCTGTGTGTTTCTCCAAAACAACCCTATCTTTCCCCTCTAGCTATGTCTTATTTCAGCCCACAGTAT
The DNA here is from genome assembly GCA_013397245.1 of Thryothorus ludovicianus. Lineage (NCBI taxonomy): Eukaryota > Metazoa > Chordata > Aves > Passeriformes > Certhiidae > Thryothorus > Thryothorus ludovicianus. The sequence goes on from VZTB01010514.1 coordinate 6,918, forward strand.
GATCCTGAAGTACATTAATCAGATTCTTTTCAGATAAAACAAAAGCAGGCTTGCTGGAAAAAGGTCTTCAGGGAACTCCAATCACAAATGGACCTTCAGGTTCCAAAATGTGAAGTCAGCATCCCTGCAATGTGACAGTAACATCCTCTGCAGGGACTCTTTACATTCCACATCCATTCCTCTTTACTGACTCTCCCTTGATGTTGATAGCTATTGGTCTGTACTCTTGTGTTCATCATACTTGAAATGTGCCATGATTAATTCTAATTCATTGTAAATTTTTGGTTTTGATCAGAAGTTGCACATTAGTATGTAAGTGTTGGATTCAACAACATAATGTATTCCAATGTTTTAATACTGTTAGCTTAATAGCTTTGAAGCTACATGAATTTATGTGAGGAATATCTCAGGAAAACTTCATGCAAAATGTTATCTTTTAAATTTTTTAATTAAAAATTTAATTAATTTTAGTTACTATATTTTAATTTTAGTTACTATATACTAAGATTATTTTAATTTTAATTTTAATTACTATATTAATTTTATTAATATAAATATTTTAATTTTAGCTACTATATCACCTTCTTACTGTACTACCCTCTGTGATAATTAGAAGAAATATTTTTGTAAGAGTCATGTAAGAGTTTTTAAACCAGAATGTTCTAAAGTGTTCATATGAAACTTTATTCCTAAGGATGACAAAAATTTAAGGTCTAACAGCCTTTGATCTCTTAGAAGCTCTTCATGTAGTTGTTTTTGTTTGTTTGCTTTTAATTAGGAGTGAATGATATTCACAACTCAGCAAAAAGATAAGAAAATATTTTCATGATTTTTCAGGAGGAGAAACTTGACTACAAAAGAGTGAACCAAGTTTACAAGGTCATTCAGTAGGTTAGTGCAATTACTGTGTTCTTCAATACACACAGTTTCCCAAGTCTCTCCTTTTTTCCTTTGTTTTGCATTCACTTTTCTCTCAAGGTTTCAGTTTAAGACAGGTGTTCTTGCAGATGAAATGTAGGAATATGTGCTTTAGCTTATTCTTAAGAGCAAAGCAATTAACTGTGAGTAGTCTGAAAGTACGCATAAGGATTACTAATTCATTAGAAATTTAAATTAAAGATTTGAAGTCCAGCTGTCTGGAAATACAGGTGCATCAAGACTGAAGCCCTAGGTTCTGGTAATAACTAAACAGGGTTTAAGATTTGACTAGGAGCATGTCAACCTAGTTCTCAACATTTCAAAACAGAAGTAGTTCAGATAATACTGTTCCATATCAATAGGATAGATATTCCACAGTTACACTGCAGATTATATTTTTAGTTCTGTTTGCTTTTATTTTAGTTAAAATACTTAACATGTATTTGGTCTGTATTAGTTTTAGAAGATAACTAGTATATTTATGCAATTTTCTATGGGGATAATATAGATGCTATGATGAATTCTGCACCAGGGATAGGTAGGGTACACACTGGATGTACACACTGGGGAATGAGATGTGGAAAACAGCGTCAAGGAAAAGGTCCTGGTAGTTCTCATCAATAGAAAGTTGAACATGAGCCAGCAATGCCCTGGCAGCCAGGAGTGTCACCTGTGTCCTGGGGGGTATCTGGCACAGCATCCCCAGCCAGGCAAGGGAGGGGATTTTCCCCTCTGCTCTGCACTGGGGTGGCCTCACCTTGAGCACTGGGGGCAGTTTTGGGTGCCACAATGTAAGACATAAAGCAATTAGAGAGTGTTCAAAGGAGGGCAACAAATATAGTGAAGGATCTGGAGGGGAAGCCTTATGAGGAGTGGCTGAGGGTCTGGTCAGCCTGGAGAGGCAGAGGCTGAGAGGAGACCTCATTGCAGCTACAACTTCCTCATGAGGGAGGAGGAGAGACAAACACTGATCTCTCTGGTGAGCAGTGACAGGACCTGATGGAGTGGTCTGAAATTGTGTCAGGAGAGGTTTAGTTTGGCTATTAAACATGTTTTTCATTTGCAGAGTGCTTGGGGACTGGAACAGGCTCCCCAGGGAAATCGTCACAACACCAAGTTGACAAAGTACAAGAAGCATTTGGTCAATACTTTTAGGCACGTGGAGTGACTCTTAGGGATGCTGTTGTCAAGGTCAGAAGCTGGACTCAATTATCTTTGTGGGTTCCTTCCAACTCAGCACATTCTGTGATTCTGCGAAAAGTTTTGCTGAACAATAGAAACATCACAACATCTGGAAGATAAAAGCCAAACTCGGAACCATAACAAGGCCATCTGTCAGGGTCAGCCACCAATGACAAGATGTGGTTTATATTGCAGATATCATCAGTTTCTTTAACTGAAATAGTCAGGGGTCTCTTACAGGAAGAAGTCTTGGATAAGGGCTTTAGATGGATCAGATGTAGTTGAGTAAATAGTAATATTAGAGACTTCAGATGAATTTTTGTAGTACTGCTATAGACAAAAGTAGAGTCATAAGCTATTTCACGAGCAACAACTCTCTGGAGGGTGCTGAAATTTCCTTCCCATGTGCTTTTATTAGATTTCATGACTTTGATGAAAATGAAGCAAATGCAGAATACAGGTGAGTTTGCTATTTTCTAGTACAATCTTAATCAGAAAAATCAGCAGGCTGTCCTTTGCATAAAATTTATGGATTTTCCAAAAAACTGCTGCATTTACAAAATTGTGTAAGACATACTTTTCCTAGAAATAGGCCAGTTTATTAACTATTTGAAATAGTTTATTGAATCTATTTTCAAATAAGGAAATTTGATACTTGAGGGAGGTCAAAAAGAAAAGTCTCCTGGAGACATCAAAGAAGAGCACATCAAACCTTTGGTGGATTGGATCCTCATGCAGAATTCATCCTCACTCTTCATTAGCTGTGTGGGATGCTTGTAGAAATCTTATTCCTTCTGCTATAGAAAATTAAGAAGGATATAAAAAACATAAAAGGAGTAGATCCTCAACTTTTTTAAGTAGTTTCCACAATAAAAATTGTACGCATAAAAAAAACCACTAGTTACCACATTTTTTTTATAAATTCTAAATCTCGTTAATCTCGTTGAATTTTGCTAGAATGGCCATATGGCAAATTGAGAAAATTGCATTATACAGCCTTTCACAATTTTAAATTCTGATATCTCATCATGTTTGTGATGTTTTAAAATAACTTCATAATGCATTTCAGAATTGATCCTATGCATAAAAAGTAATTTACTACATTGTAGCTTTCCAGAAACATCATTTAAGTCTTCTAGGCACAGATACTCTGTGGATATCTCTTAACTCTTTGTTTGAATTATGTAGTTCAAATCCAAAAGAAACAGGAATTGCTACAGGCTTTTAAAACTAAGTATGATTTCAGAGATCTTCTTTTAAAATTAGTATTTTTGAGGCAAGATGGAGAATAAATGATGTTTGTTACATTTTTATTGCTCAAGACAGTGACTGACTTACAAAATTTCTGCTTTTTTTATGTAAACCAAAGATCTAGGGGTGTTTTTTTATTTGGTTGGCTTGGTATTGTGTTTTTGTTGGTTTCGTTTGTTTGTGTGTTTGTTTTTGTCTTTTGTTTTGGGTTTGTTTAGATTCTGTTTTTGTTTTCTTAATTTTGTATAAATAGCTTTGAATAACTGCTTAAGTTTATGGAAGTTTTATGGGTAAACCTCCTGTTATAAACTCTATCATTATAATTACCTTTCCAAGAATATATATAATAAATGTTCTCAGGATTAATTTATAATACATTTTGATGTATAGTTAAAAAGAAGTTTAATGGTAAATAGGGTTCTTAATACACTGTTTATTATTTTGAAACACTAATGAAGTTAGCTTAAAATAACTTTTTAAGCACCGAGAATGAAGAAATACTCATGAGACATATTAGTGACAGCATAATTTACAAGTGAAAATCCAGCTCTTTCAATGTATATCACTCAGATATATTATTCAGTATTATTTGGTGGAATTTATCCTTGAAAAAAAGCTTTTATTCATTTTTTATTCATAGAAAAACTCAAATAACGGTGACTTAATAGTACTAGGTTTTCAAGTCATGATAAAGGAAGAGCTAGTAAACGAAACAGCACAATTCAAAATTAAAAATGTCCCTTTTTCCTGTTAGATTGGTTTACTGCATATTAGTAGAACCTCAAATTTAGTGTTGTGCAATGCCACACTATATTACTGATTCAATAAACAAATGTATTTTTAAAAATTTCTTCTAAATTTTTTAAATTGTTTTAGTGAATTTCTTACTATAGATTTTAATATTTTACTGTTGGCATTTGCTTGTATAAACATGTTAATTTTCATATCTAAATTTAAAAAAAAAATACACAGAGCATGGTAGCCAGTTTCTTCATCATTTCATACTATAAAAATGGTTTGAGTTACAAAAAAAAATAGTGGATCTCACAGTTAGCGTTTTAATAGCAATTAATCAGAAACTCTAAACCAAAATAATTTAAATTTTAAATAAATGCAATGACAGATATCACATTATGGAAAAAATAGAGCATGGCCATGTACATGTCAGCCTGTTGGTAGCTTACCTTCAACGTCAACATCTTTGAAGTTGGTTGTTGATAAAAGTGAGCCTGAAAACTTTGATTTTATCTAGAAGGGAGGTTGCTCAAGGGGTAAATATACATTTGTATATCTTGGTCTGTCCTGACAGCTCCTGTGCTTAAAATCCTGTCAAAGAAGGAAGTTTCTCTTCCCTGGTCTATCAGATATGCCAGCATCTGGAGATTAAATCCAAGACATCCAACTTTAAAAGACCATGGCCACTCCACTAACCATATTTTTTTCCATTCTAAGAGGATTTATGCTACTGGATGACAAGTACTTCCACAAAACTGAAAAAATTTTAGTTTGAATACATGAAAATTGAGATAATTTTATTATGTCTTGAAAAAAATTCTGGCATATTTGACTTTTTATGCACATAATTTTATTATTTTAAATAAAGCACTATCACATGAAAAAACATTAATGCAATGGATATCACAATACAATGTGTTTCATTCCTGATAAAAATGAAAATATTAAAACCTAGATTTAAAATGCTATATAGTTTATATATAAAGAAATGTGTGTGTATATATACAAAACTAGATTTCTTTAGTGGAATAGAAAGAGGAGCAAGAAGGCTTCTGATGTATTTTCATAGCACAATTCATAATTTCATTGCAAAACAATTTATTTTGTGTGTCACTGTGGACTGCAAAATAACTTCTACCTTGCTTGATACGGCAACATTATGTTCCCAATTCATGTTTTGATGTCGCCTGTCTAAAAGCCTGTGGTCATTTCAGATTATTTCAAATGACAATCATTTTGCCCTCAGTATATTTGCAAGGTCAAGAACAAAGAAGAGTGAAAAGAAAACTCTAATAAGAATATATGAGAATTTAAGTCATAAAATAACATTAAGCAGCTCCTGTGTTGGTAAAAAAAATATTTTAAATCATAAAAATGGATATGATGTCCATCAGTTATTGTTGTAACACCTTGAAAATCCCCTCAGAAGAATAAAGGAAAAAAGTATAAAAATCCTTCTTCTGCTTTAGGAAATTATGCACTCTAGTTCTGTGCTGTCTTTAAAAAAAGTATAGTCTATTCTGTTCCTATCTCCAGGATAAATAATTTTGGCAATTACTTGGTCACTCCCATTATAGTTTTAGTGGGGAAAAAAATCTGTCTTGGGACTCTGAAAAATTGATCTAAAATTCAAACTATATGACTAAACAATAACTGTACATGCAAAAAAGATTTTTTTTATCACACCTCTGCTGATGTGAATTCACTGACTTTTTTTTACCATAATTCTGGGTTTATATAGTCATTAAAAATAAACACAGAAAACACAATATTCAACAGGATGAGGTGAAACAAAAAGACACAAAACACAGAATTAAAGGCAAAGTAGCTTAAAACAAATGGAAAACATGGAGAGTTTTTGTTTCAGGTGGCACATCATTAATGGCTAGTTACAAAGGGTTTACACAAATGAAGAAAAAAAGAAAAGCTGTGACAATTCTTTGTCTGTGTGTCTGTTGTTTAAAATGCAGGATTCTGCTCCAGATTCAGACTCAAAATGTGTCAGTCACAGAACCAGGTGTCTAGGCTCCTTCTAAAGCTAAGTGGCATGTAAATGCTGTCACCAAGGTCTGAACAGCTGTTTAGTGCATCCAAAAATAAATAATAAATAATTTAGACAGCTGTGTCACTCTTTAAGCTTCAATGACTGCATTTTCTACAATGTAATTCAGTTATCCATTCATAAACGCCTAATGCTCTTTGAGGAGCCATAAAGCTATGGAAACATTTGCATGAGGCTTGCAGAAATGAGACCAAACTGGTACAAAATCTGATCTCTCCAGGGACAGCTTCTGAAGGCAAGAGAAGAAATGCCAGAGCACTTCAGGTAACACTTTGTAGTTTAATTCTGCACAACCCAACCAAGTTCCAACTCCCTTTTCAGTCAGAGTGGAACTTCAATATTTAAACAATCAAATGAATTTCTGATACACAGAATTGCCTATAGAGAAGATTTAGGAGACAAGGACTAAGGTTAAATTTTCAGATTTGTTGCAAAATAAATTTGAAGAATTTTAACTGCAGCAATTAAATTACTATTCTTTCTTTTTGATTCCACATCAGAAACTGAATTTATCTGACTAAATGTACATACTTAGTTCAGCTGCCAACTCTAAAGAGTCTAGTGACGTTACAATACTGTAGGATATTCAACCTGACTCCTGGGTGGCACTTTGGAAGGTCTTGAAGGTCTTGCATTTCTTTAAGTCCCGCACCCTTTTATTTGTATCTGGATGTCTTAAATGCTATGTGGTAAAATTAAACAAACCTTATATGTTTACATCCAAGTCCAGAAAGATGTGATGGTGATGAAAGATAGCCAGGTCTCCACATGCATTCTGAACACACACACACACACACACACACACAAACACAGACCATCTCTCTTTCAGTCATCTTTGATAGGAAATTTGATAGGTAAGAGTACCAGGTGGGTATTGCAGATGGAACAGTCTGAATATTGGTGTAATTAGTGCATTCCAGAGATGAGGGAGATGAGATGTTTGTGAGTGAATTTGGTGCTCATCAACCTGCAAAAATGTATAAAGTGTTGATGAAGACTCAACCACCTGAGCAATCCAGCCCCTGACAGTTACAAGGATCTCCTGACTGGATGCCCCACCTCAGCAGGGACTCCTGTAGGATACATCCTTGACATTCCACAGACAGGGAATACTCACTCTTGTGTGGGTGAGATTCAGTGAAATACAGAGATAAAATAAAACAGCTGCCACATTGCCGCTTTCTAATTGTGAATTCTGCCAGGAACCTGTATGTTTCTAGTGGAACCTGCTGATATTATAATTCTTAGACATACACTGTAGACCTAATCTGAGACTAAGTGGACCAAGCTACACCTAGGCTTCTTTGAGAAGTTTAGAAAGCAAAGACATCTCACTGAACACATTGAGGGGGACCACAACCTAGGCATATTATAGTCTGTTGTAGTAGAGCATAAAATTACATTGGCAATATATAGACACCATACCAGCAATACTCCTAATCACAATCATCCACATAATCATTCCCATCTACTTCTCATGCCTGGCTGAGAACCTTCCTTCCACTACTCTACAACACATTGTTAAGTATCTTTCTCTTCAGAGGGTGAGAAAACCATTTGGGTACAATTAGAGTAAATATCTTAACCCGACTGGTTCATTTGTGTACTAAAGCTGTTTATCTCTAAAGAATTCTGAGATAAGTAGTTCAGATGTCAACACTGCAAATATTTACACTGAGATTCATGAATCCAAATATAGAATTAAAAATATCTGTGTGGACAGTGAGAACTCACCGTCTTTATTACAAATTTTAATCAGGCTCTATGTCAAGGGGAAGGGCATTGGTTTTAGGAAAAGGGAGGAAATTGCTGTGTTTAGCTCTATTTAAATTTGAAACATGGAAATATTTCTAAAAATTTATAGGCAATATGTGTGAAAACCCTGGATTCTTTCTCAGACAATAGAACGTCCGCAACTTGATCTTAACAGAAGAATACTGTATTCATCTAGATTGATTTGTCTAGCATCAAAAGGCTCAACATTGAGAAGATCAAATAATGGCAGTAACAAAACAAAATACTTGAAAATGACTATCCTATCACACACACGCATATACAAAGCTTGAAGTGCTCAAACGGCAAGTTTTTTCTTTAAGAGAAAAGTGAAAGGTTTCAATCAATCAATCAAGCAACACAAAACAACATGAATGCATTAATAGATTGATCTAGGTGAAAACTTAACATTTTCAAATAAACTTCAACTGGGGTCTCAGAAATTATCTGTCTCCTGAATTATTGTGTAAAACCAATAAAGCTAAGAAATTTTCGAATTCATTTTCTCCTCTAGATAAGATAATAATAAAATGGTCACCTTGAGAAAAAGAAAGAACAAAACAGCAAGGAGGAAATATGAAGCAAAGACAGTTGTAAATGTTAAAGGAGCTATTATATAAGTAAATATGAAATGTTTGCTAAGTACAGAAATTTTGAATGCATAATGAATTAAAAACTATTTAGATATGCTCAGGCTTTTTTTTTTTTTCATTTGTACTTTTTGGATTTTGTTTAAATTTGTGGTTTCTTTATGCCATTTTATATAAGTTATTGAAATTTACACTCTGTGAATTTTACTGCAAAGTAGTGTGTGGGTATAGATCTGGCATTTCCTTTCTGTATGTGTCTTAAATGACTGCTAGTAAAGATATCAAATCATTAAAACAACATTCCTGGCTGATATGAAGGGAGGAAATGAGCATAAGCGAATGTGACAAAAAATCATTGTGAGAGAATGAAGTTTGATAAAGTTAAATGGAGGAGTTTTAAAGCAATAATGCAGTCAGAAGAAATAAAATTACTTAAATTATTAAATTAAGGATAAATGAGCTGGTAAGTTTAATTTTCCTTTGTAAACACTGTCTCTGGGACAGATAAAGACAGGCAGCTGCAATACTGTGACTTTCTTATTTCTCAGTTAATACTGAGGGCTGATGATGTAATTATTGCTGCTATCAAAGAAATCAGATATGAAAAATTAATATGACTACTCACTCTTTGGAAGAATGTAAACTTTTCTCTCTCTTTAAGGCAAAGGATAAAATATCATTCACATGTTTAGATTTCTTTTAATATCCTTATTTAGGATCTTATACCAGGAAGGTATTTATACTGCCAAGGACTTCAAGGACCCTTAATCATCTTTTGACTAATTTAACGCTATATTGAATGTAAATTTTTTTTTTATTTTTTTTTTTTTAACTCTGCTGGAAAATACAGGATGATGGCCTTTGGAAAACCAGTAACTCTTTGCAGGTAATGCATGTTGCTACACAAAGGATCTTAAGATTTTTCACGCACAGAGATATTCATTAGTGGAGTAGATATCTGGTAGCATATATGATTCTAGTGATTAAATTATTAAAGCTGCTCTTGGAAAAATTAAAAGGAGACATAGAGGGAGAAGAGGGAGGCACATGAAAAGAGGGATGAGGAAGGAAATGGAAAAGGAAAGGGAAAATGAAAAGGTTTTCACCAGGAAATGTCAGAACAGAGAGAGATGGTTTCCAGACCAACATCCTTGTCTGGAGGAACTCTCCCATGCATAAGTGGTAAGAAAGAAATTTTTTGCCATGCTTCTCCATTAAGACAGCACAATTGTTACTGAAATATGTTTAAAGTCCTTTGGCTAGTCTTAAGTGTGATGCTATTAGTTTTTACTGGAGTACACCAATCCAATGCAAGTTTTTCATCTTCATTGGTCTCCAGGTATCTATGTTTATACTGAATTTAGTGTATTTAACAAAACAGAGCTAATCTCTGCATAGATCCCTGGGGGACATCTCTTGTTACTGGACATTGAGACTTTGACCACTGCTTCCCCTCTGGATGTGACCTTGTTCACTTAAAAATCTGACTTAGTTGCTTGTAGAAGCAGGACAAGGAAAATATCATATTGTGGTGATGAAGAAACCATGACTGCAGCTGGGCTTGAAGCTGTCCAGAACCTGGCCAGGGAGTTTGGACTGTGTCCAAGGGACAAGTTGGCTCTGCCAACGAAAGGGAAATAAGAGGCTGCCATGATGAAGACCACTGACCCATTTCAAACCCCACCCATCCATTTCAAGAAGAGAACTGGACAAGTGTGGACAAACTTTAAATTAATTTTAATACAGAGCAGGGATAGGCGGTAATGAATATGTATAAGGGTGTTGGGTAACTTTATGAATATGTACAGGTTTTGGAAATAAATGGAGAACCAAGGCTTTGTGAATTGAGACATGTCTCAATTCTCTTTGAGACATGAGCCTCCTGTGCTCCAGGACTGTCGACAAAACATACCCTTTCTGATTTAATTAGAGAGTTTGTGTCCATACTGCATATTTGCTTCAAATCCACTCACCAAATTCATCTCTCCAATTCAGAGAGAAGGACGTTTCTGTGGGACCAAGTCAATGACCAGAGAGATAGCATCCATTGTTCTTCCATCTGATTCATCTAACAAACTAAGTCTGAAAATGATTGTTCTGCCACAGATGTGCAGTGACTCTCAGCCTGAACAGATAAGAAAAGCTTAAATATTATAAAACACCAGGTAGACCTTTCAGCTAAAAGTGCTCAGTAAGTAAAGCTACTTATATCTAAACCATTTTCAGATTTTTATAGTTATGTGAAGGAAAGACTCCACATTGTTTCAGGATTGATGTACATTAAGTACGTATCATATATTATTTAAGTATCAGTTCTTCATGAAGTGTGTATACATATACACACATATATACATGTATGCAAATATCCATATGTATTTGTTTACATATATATATATAAGTAAATTTGAAATTTTGAACCACATAACTCACTAAGACTTACACTTATATTTAGACAGTCTTGAATTATGCAAAAATAGCGTGTAGAAGTCTCACTGGTGCATGCATAAGGCTCCTGAATTTATCTTTTTCTTCTATCATTGCTATGAACACATGTTTTGAATAATCCAGGTAGAATTTATAATTGCTCATCCTTTCAAATGCTTTTTAATACTTTCATGTAGTTAAACTCAAATCCACTTTCACTCAGATATTTATCAGTTATTTCCATTTATGAAGCAAATTTTGCAAGTTGAGAGATGCTGTTGTGAAAAGAATTCTCTATTAACAAAATTATGTTAAAACCAGAATGAATTCTGAGGCATGCTTCATTTCTAAACTGACAAGAAACATGAAAAAGCACTTAAAAACAAACAAAAAGTATTTTAAATAATATTTTAAAACATTCATATGACAACTGTGTATCCTCCCTTAATATACATATGGTATACCTCACTGTGTGATTGCACTGATTTAAGTAAATAAATAAACAAAAGCCACAAAATTAGAGGCTATAATTTTGCAACTGTTCTATATTTTTGGTCCAGTATTGAATTTTTAAATTAAGTTATTTGTAGACAATATATAACATCTTTTTGGGAGGGTAGAATGTCTACACTTGTGAATGCCTTCCTAGGATGTGATAAGAGGACAGAAGATTAAAAAAATGTTTATGATTCTCTTTTTTAATAGGAATACTATGTTTAGTTTGCTATAATAAAGAAATTGCAAATATTATAGCTAAAAAGAGCTTTAGTAAAAAACAAAGAAGACATTCAGTAAAATATTTGCTAATTCCAAAAGTTCTAAATTTTACACATAAATTGATTTCTAAATGTTTCCACGATAAGAATTTTTTTTTTTTTTGTAAACAGAAAATAAATCAATCTAACAGAAATCAACACCAGCTTAGAACATTATTGACATCATTACTGAAAATGCTATTTGAAATTAATAATATGTAGGTGTGCACGTCAGTCCTGCTTTTTTTATTGCAAGCCCTGCATAGAACAGTGGCTTTAACCCTGTACAAGGATATCTTTTGAAATGAGGCCCAAAGTGAGTAGTAGCAAGAAGACAAAAATCCTTCAGCACAGACACACCTAGAGCATGCTATTGTGCTGAATGCAGATAACTCAGTGTATGCTGGACCCCGGCATCAAGTCCTTGAAACATAGCACACAGTGAAAGAGGCTTGCAAAGCAGTTGTTTGATTTTATTGCTTATTGAGCCTTATTTTAAGCCAGATAGCCCTTAGTAATTCTTATGACAACAGCCTAGAATTGTATTATGTATTATTTTTTCCATCAACTAGAATTTCAAAATTAATCACCTGAATTATAAAAAAAATGAGTTTGTTCTCTAGGGTTACGGCTAACTTGCAACAGGTTTGATTAAGCTATATTTATTTATTCTTTAAGTAGAAGCTTGACTTTTGTTGTTGCTGTTATTGTTTTTGTTGTTGTTATTGTTGTTGTTGTTGTGCCTAGTGGACATTTAAGTTTAATAAGCTTTTCCATGAAAAGATTAACTTTAATTATAATATGTTTACATGTTAATCTGAGTATATTAGTCATTATGAAGGTTATATTCATATAATTTCTTTGCCCACATTATTTATATTGCTTATTCTTCCTTCTTTCATTTTTCCCTTTATTTTGTTTTTTCTTTCTGACTTTTTTAATGCTTGATCTTCTTCCTAATCTCCTAAAATGGACACATTCCTATATCTATTTCTTATTTGTCTCAAATCTCCCCTGTACAAAGTGCATAGTTATTCACTTTTTCTCTGAAGATCTAAAATTGACTTATTTTGTCTGATCTGGCATATGCCAGAATTCTGGACCATAATACCCAAATTCTTCAAGTTTTCATAGGATCCAATGCATTCAGCTCAGCACAGAGAGAAAGGAGCAGAATAATGTGCAGCATGACAACAGTAAAAAAGATGCTTTATGTTCATTTTTATGACAGATGAAATAAAGAAATGAGCTCCATAAATCAGATGTGAAAGTCAGTATAAAAAGTTAAGGTCAAGATGAGAGACCCTGATATTATATGAGAATATTGTTTTAATGATTTCTTGTCTTCATTGGTAGTCATTTAAGATGTCTACACGTACAGAAAGGAAATTACGTACCAGATTCACATCCATGACAGTAATGCAGTAGAATCCTGATAGAGCTCAACTGTCAATAACTGTCAACTTACATAAAATTGGGATAAACAAACACAGTTTAAAAAAAAACCAAAAAACTAAACAAACCACAAAATTAAATTAAATCCAAATAGAACAGCGTTAAAAATACACACTGAGCATATCTAAATAGCTTTTAATCCATTTTGCAATCATTTAATAAAGAAGGAAATAAAATAATTATACATATGAACCTCACCAGTTTTTAACAAATGCAATTTTTAACAGTACAATTGTGTTATACACTTGAACAAGTAAGACAAGACTGTTTCATAGTGCTGTGTCCTATGGGTGTCATATTTATGATCTATTTTCCATCCTAGAATCTGGGTTTTTTATTCAAATGTTCACATAACTTTATTTTTCTGTAGGTTTCAAGAGTACTAAATTAATCTTGAAAATACAGGGCAGTACAATGGCTGTTTTTTGATGAACCTCCTTCAAAACCCATTGGATCAGCTCAGAATATCAATATAGCTCAATATCAGCACTAAGAGAAGGAAGGGAGGAAAAGGATTCACATGAAGAACTGTACAGGCAATGCATATGCAACTGCTAACCTCTATTCTGAAGAGTCCTGCACGTGAAATTTCCTATATGGCATCCATTAGGAAATGCTGACCTAACCACTCAGAACATGACTCCTGACACTTTATATGTTACCCATGATTAAGTTGTACATAGAGCTGTCTCTGATCATGTTATGTAGATATGAATGTGAAGTGAGCAATATCTGCTTTATCCCTTTTCTCACAGTCAAGATGGTGCTTTTTCCTGTATTTTCTCCACTCTGTGGGGTGCGGGATACACATGGGCATTGGCAAATATGCTTACAAACAGCTCAGCTGCATGACAATTAAATCTATGTCAACATTTTTAAAGAGTTTTGAATTTTAATGTGCTACTACACACTCAGTCTCTCCTTTCCCTTTTTTACAAGATTACCAGGACAAATTCTGAGATGCTTGCTCAAGAGAGAGGTAGACATGAAAGTGAATTGTTAAGAAAAATATTGCTCAGTTCTGATGAACTCTTTTGAGTGTGCAGAATAAGTGAAGCCCTTTAGAAAAAAGGACAATGGATCTGTGTAATATCATGTGAGCTGTGTAACAAGTGATGAAAATCTGAGAGGGTGCAGAGTGTACTTGGTCAGTACAGAACAGAAGACGAACCATGCTAAAGGATGTGGACATTTCATATTCTGAATATTTCTTAATTTTCCTCTCAACTAGGCTTTTTGGTTTGAATCAGAAAATTTTTGTGTTTTCCAAAATTAGAAAGTACAGCTCAACTAAGCTCAAATTTCGTACTTCTATGTCCATGAATTAGTTAAGTTCTTGATGTTATAGTTATAGTTAAGTTCTTGATGGTTTGTCTTCAGGGTTTATGCATTTTGTAGTTAATTTAAAATCTCACTAGATATTTATAATCACTTCAGAGATATTAATGTCAGTCAAATCACACTGGAACGTGTCAACAAAATAATATACAAAGATTCACTCTACCATCTAAGCTTTAGACTAAGGGAATGATGGGCTAATCATGAGATGAGGCTCTAGGGTCACTGTAGTCTCCCTGGCTGGAATTGCAGCATGGGCTAGGTTAGTGCACAGCTGTCCATATAGGAACTGATGGTGATGTTCAAGGACCTTTCACATTGAACACAGCTCCTATAATTTTGCCTGTTTGTTTCTTATTTCAAACAACTGCAGAAAATTTACCACTTGAAAAATATCGCAATGGGAATAACTGACAGTAGGTTTTGCTACAATACACAGGATACAGCAACAAAAAATTAAAAAGAGAAAAAGAGCTTCTGCAGGCTAACCTGTGAGATTTTATGTAAACCTTTTTGATGCAAATGGTCTTTTGATCACCATCACACAAAGCAGAAGACAAAGAAGGAATGTTGGTCATATAGGTATTTCTTCTGAAGATCATTTTATGCATATGCACTGAAATTGGTTGATCACAGGAAAATAGATAGGAATGAGTCAATGATTTTGATAGGAAATAAAATATATTGTTGCATAGACATAGCTGTTCCACAAAGTTAAGGAAGAAATACATATTTTTCCTGTGAGGTTTTCAATTCTAGTCACATAAGAAGTAAATAAAAATATCCTCTATTTTCTGCTCTGTAAGGTTGTTGCTAGAAATGACAGACTTGCAACTCCCTCTCTTTTGTCTGTCTCCCCTACCACTACATTAATGTGGGTGAGTGGGCAGACTGCAAACTGCAAAACCTCAGACTGATCTTTTTTTTCTAGCAAATATGAATTTCATTAATTGCTGTATTTCAGATCCTTATTCTTGATGCATTTCTGGTCTAGTTTCAGCAAAGACAGACATCCATTTAATATACACTTGGTCTAAACAAAGTAATTAATTACAAAATATTTCTAACTATTTTAACACATCAGTTCCTGATTAATTGAACTTTCAAGGTATGTTCAGAGGTATCATGCACCAGAGCAAAACAACGATATTTAAACAAGGCAACTGAAAAAAAAAAATTACAAATACTCTGTTTTGCTGTAAACATTGTAAAATTGGAAAATATTCAGACTAGAATATTTATATTTTATATTTCAGTGTCTTTACAAAAGTAATAGTGAGAACATATAAAGAAAGTGAATTTGCTGGAAAATGTTATTAGAAAGAAAAGATGGATATTTTGAATATGAAATTGAAAAACTTTTTCCTTGGAAAATCTGGAAGTATTCTGAATTTGCAACTTTATTTTCTAACTGAATAAAATACAAATATGAGATTTTGTTTCAGTTGACTCATCATATGTTCCTTTCTCTTTAATATTTTTCTCAGAAAGATAGAATCCCAGAATAGTTGAAATTCAAAGGGACTTCTTTAGTTCACCTCTTTAGCAGCACCTTTTTCAAGAAGAACCAGCTAACACAGGTTGCCAAGAATTGGCTTTTGAATCTCTCATGGGTGCAGACTTCAAAATATTTCTGGACTATCTATTCTAATTGTTGGTCACCCTCACATAGAAAAAAAAAGTTATTTATTTTGTTTGGACATGGTGGCCTGTGTATCAGTTTGAGCCCATTTCCTCTAGCTTTATAATTAGATTCCACTGGATAGAGTCTGGTTACATTTTTTTTAGTCCCTGAAGGAAGATCATTATACATATTTACAAGATTCCCCATGAACCACCTCTTCTCTCAGTTAAACAGACACAAACGTCTGTCTTTTCTTATATGAAAGATGCTCACTTTATGTCACTTTCTGAACTTACCCCAAAACAACCATGTTTGTTGAACATTTGCATCATATCTTAGAATCATAGAAACTGGGAATTAGCTTGGGTTGGAAGAGACCTTAAAGGTCATCCAGTTCCAGCCCTGGGCAGGGTCGTCTTCCACTAGACCAGGCTGCTCAGAGCCCCATCCAAGCCGGCCTTGAACACCTCCAGCCATGGACCATCCACAGCTTCTCTGTTCCTGTGAATTTCTTTGTGATATCTAATCTAAACATCTCAGTTTAAACACTCTGGCAAAATATATTAATCATATAACAATGTCATTCCAATCTGTGGGTTTTAATGCTTTTTGTTGTTTCAGTTTGGTTTTCATGTTATTAAACTCCATTAATTTATAATACAGTTTTAGAAAGAATATCCAAAAAGTAGGATATATTTTTAACATTGACATAGAAAAGACGAAGGTCTTTTTTTATGTTTTTTAAGAAGACTGTTGAAACAATAGCTTGAATAAGAATGTCTTTACTGATGAAAGAGGTATAAAAACATTAGTGAAATTATGATTTTTTTTTTTTAATGAAGAGAATTAAAATTTCGCAAAATTCTCAAAAGTCGGTGTTTGCTTGCTTTTGAGGCATTGGGAGAATATTTATTTTTCAAGAAAAATAAAGTTATGTCACTTGATTTTACTCTTTCTGTTAATAAAATTTAGAAGTAATATAGAACTATTCTGACTGCAGAGACTGTCGCCTAATTTTTTTCATTTATACACATATGAAAAGAACTAGTTTGTGAAAATATTAATTAGGTTTCTACTTGACCCTAAGCTAGATACCTCCATATATCCTAGGAGATGGCAAAAATAGTCACAGCAGGGTAATGTAGCTCTCAAATGTTAGTTGCTGAAGGGCTTTGCTTCGTGTTATACAACAGAGGCATTAAGGGTTTATTAGATAAAAGCAGAAAGACCATGCTGTTAACAGTATGAGCAAGCAGCTGACAAGCGAATGAATTACAGGCCCTCCTGCATTTAGATTTTATATTTTTTTCTCTCTGTTTTTTTTTCTTTTGAATCTCTTCTTTCTCTTGCTGTTTCTGAACAAACAATCTCAGTGAGAACATTTCAGGATGTTAAAATATTTCTTTCTCCTGTCGAAAATATGTTTTTCTTTTCAGAAAAAGTAAGAGAAATTGCTCTTTTTTTCCCAGGAGCCTGGAAGGCTCTGCTTTCTAATTAGAAGACTTCTTCCATTTTTGGTTTAGACATTAGAACTCAATGTGATTTCCATAACTGAAGACTGTTTCTCAACGTATGAACACTTGTTAACTACATGTATGGCATTTCTATGCAGAAAGAGATTTGTCAAAAGAATCACAGCATGGTCAGTGGATAGTCAAGAAAGTAGGCTGCTTTGATTATTTTAGTTTGTTAAGAATGGATATCATCTGACTAGTTAGCATTTTAGGTTACTAGTATATACCACAAGAATAACATAAATATCTAAAAAGAAGATGAGGCACAAATGACTCTTACAAGAAAATACACTTATTACAAATATTTTAAATCAATTAATATTTTATTAATAAAATTACGAGTCACATACAGTACAGATCAGAAATTATAATTAACTTATGTAATGGCAGCAGCACATAAATTTGCTTTTAATATAAGATGCTTAACTCTTCTTAAATGTAGTCTTAGAATATTGAATTTTGCATATTATTGACATTAGCCATAACTTTTCTGTTAATGAAGCATCATAGATTAATGAATTAAATAAAAATACTTATTGAGTAATTGAATGAACAAATTAAATTGGGTTATTGTTGCAAATAAACTAATGCTAAGTTTATCAATGTTGTTGAGAAATATACTAGATGACAGGAAAAATAAGAACTTGCATCAATAGAGTTAAATAGCAGTTGTCAAATATGTGTGCAAATATTGTGAAAGAAGTTTCAGTGTCATATTTGGGTTATTTCAATCTGGCCTCTCTTGTGACTAGGCCTTCTGTTAATTAAAATACCCTTTAGTTTTCTCTATTGTGCATTTTTTATGCAGCTAAAACTAATCAGGCTAAGGTCAGTTTCTTAATAGCTTCTAAAATTGAGGTTGAATGAACACTACATTTCATAATCTTAATCTGCAAAAACTAATCATTAGCAGAGATCTTCCTGAGCTAATTTGTTATGGGCTGTTCTCTTTGGTAATTACCTTAACATCTAAATACCTTTAGACCTCTTTAAGTGAATACTCCCTAACACTTAAGCAGATATGTTGCACTTGACTTTCCTTCAATTTAGTGAATCTTAGACTAATAGAATTATTGTAATTTCTTTTTAATATCAGCTTGTAAGATTTGATTAGCTCTTCATAAATATTTATAGTAGTTAGTTTTATCTTCAGTTTTTTTTGACAGCATCATATCTACTGCTTTTTCATCATGACAGAGAACATTTCCATCATTACTACTTCATGCTAACTGATTTCTTTTACTTGGTTGTACCAAGGGATAGAATGGTATTGCTTTCCTTGTTCTTTTCCCCTCTGTTTTGCATTTGATGTCTTCTCATCCTGTTTCTATTTATATAGGTGTTAAAAGTGTGCAGATATATTCATTAATTACTATCAAAGACTTTTTATTTTCAGTTAATTTGTTCATTTGTCCCTATATCCTGATCTCCATTGTATGTTCATTGACCCAAATAAAGGTAAAGAAGTTACTATGGCTAAGCAGCTAAGAAATTATTTTTTCAGTTTCACAGGAAATAAATTCTTTTAAATTAAATTCATTATTTCATTTAAGTATCTATATTCATAGTTTTTGTTACAGGTTACATTTCTTTACTTAGGAAAATATTTTTAAGACAAAGATAGTAAATGGTAGCCAAGAAGGTATTTTGGTAAGAGTTTTATGAGAATGAAGATGAGATAAGGGAGCAGAACAGATTTGCAGATCTTTAAGGATGTCTTCCAGAAAGCAAAAGTGTTGGCAATTCCCAGAATCAAGAAATCGGGAGAGGATGACAAGAGACTGGAATGGCTGAGGAGGGAATTTCTGGTTACACTAAAGGGAAAGAAACTAATATGCAGGTGGTGGAAAGAAGGACCAATACCTTCTGAAGAGTATAGAGATGAAGTTATGTAGTTGTGTAGTTGTACAGGTGTGTAGAGATGAGATAAGGAAGGCCAAGATGACGTTGAAACTGAACCTGGCAAGGGATGCAAAGAATAACAAGAGCACAAGCATGTTAACCAGAAAAGGAAGGTCAAAGGAGCTGTATCCTACAATTAAAAATTTGGTAAACTGGTAACAACAGCTGAGGAGAAGGCCAAATTACCCAGCATCTTTTTTGCCTCAGCATTCAGTGGCAACCTCTCTTCTGTGGATGTGACACCAGCATGGGAATTGCAGGAGCAAAGTTCCTCCCAAAGGAGGAAGAAAAGTGAGATCAGGCTTGTGACCACTTGAGAAACCTGAATAAGGTGCATAAGCCTGTGATGAAATGAGATGAATCTCAGAGTCCAGTGGGAATTGGCTGATGTAGTTGTCAAGCCACTCTCCATGATAATTGAAAAGTTGTGATAGAAAAAGTGAGGTCCCAACTGATTAGAAAAGGGGAAACATTGTGCTCATTGTTTAAAGGGATAGGGAGGGGCACTCTGGGAACTACCCACCTGCCTGCCCCACCTCTGTTCCTGAAGATCATGGAACTTTACAAAGAGATGTTCTATACTAATATGAGGTCATACCCACCAATAAAAGGTAAAGAGAAAGGAGGAGGGGAGCAGGCATTCATTATTAAGGCAATTGTCTTGAGAAGACACAACTACACGTACTGGGGCCCTACTTTCCAGAAAACAGCTGGATGTTATCTTGTGATGGGAAACGGAGGATTAATTTTTGTGTATTTTACTTTGTTTCCATGTGTGGCCTTTGTGTTTATGTATTTATCTGCCTTTATCTCAATAAATGTTTTTTTCTCAGCATGCTGATGAATGAAAGAGCTGCATGGTGAGCGCCTATTACCCAGCCAAGCATAGTCCAACACATTTATTCAGCTTTTATTTAATGTAGAGAGTTCCTTTGACCTCTTCCTGAGACATCTGTCAGCCTACCCAGCCTTCTGTGCTACATGGGAGTTCTGGGGCATGGACAAAGACTTGTCTTTGATTTGCTCCCTGAAAGTGTTCCACCAACTCAACTCTTAGCCATGTTTTTAGTGTTAATGCTACCCACACCTTCCCTGCCCATGAAAATGTCAGCTAAAATTTTCCACCACAATTTGAGCTTTGGGCAGACATTAGACACTGAAAATTGTAACAGGTGTAAGTAAACGCTTTGTAACATTGTACAGCTGAGAACAAGGAGCTATAATAAGTGGGATTAAAAAAAAATAAATGGTGATCTTTCTCAGTAATATATTCATATAAAGCTACAGTTTTATATTTTTATTCAATAATTTCAAGTACATTGTAATGTTCAAATGGAAATCTCCTAACCTGTTAGCAGATAAATTAAAGAATCTGGTGACAATTTTCTTCCTATTAGTTTATTTGAAAATAAGCAAGTGTTTTTTAGAAGCTGCTCATTTTACAATGTAGTTCCTACCTCTTGTCCCTGGTTTTATTTTATCATGCTGGTAGAAAAGAAAACAAAAATTAAAAAAAACTTAATGCCAAAAAATTATTTAAATTACTAGAAGTAAGGCATTCAGTGTCATCAAAATTGTGCTATATTGATAGTCTCAAGCTGTAAACAATTCTAGCCTCAAAGACAATTGCCTGATTTTTTTTGGTAGCATTTCTCATGGCTAGGTTTCATACGCTAAACTTTGGAGTAGAAGAAATTCACCTACATATGTCGACATGTAAGTTAAAGTAACTTTATAAGGACAGCCACAAAAGTGGTTCAATTTCTTTGTTCTTCCAGTGGGCTAAAGAAATTATGAGAGGAGACGAATACTCCTTTCTCAGAGAGTGAGATCAATTTCACTTCCTGGCAGTTTCTAGATTGTGTTTGCCAATTGTGACTGAAATTATGGAGACAGATGATTGCTGCTCTCAACCTTTCATTATTTCAAGGCCACTGAGTGAAGTTGTGCACTGCTTTTAGGCTTTCCTGCTTTGTTTCAATTTACAGGATCTCAAGTTTCATTTCTCAAAGACTGGAATGGAGAAAAGTGTTTCTGAAATCTTTTGTATACACAGGTTTAGCAGACTAGAGATCTTGGTTTTGTCTTGTATCTTCCTTCTTCTTCTATTTTTTTGAAAGTATAATAATAAATGTTCTATGGAAGACATGATCAGAAGGAACATCCATACTTTTCATATATTAAAACTTGAAATTCAATTTTTTTTGTTAAATGATTCATTAAAAGTATGTGTCTTGTTAGCTGCAACAGGCTGCACCTAAGTTGCATTACTTCTATTTGTGTTTCCTTTTTAGTGAGATCAGTTTAAATTGCCAAAAGTTTTAAGAAAATGAAATTTTCTCTAATTCAATGTTGAATTATAAATGTAGATTTTTATTCTATAAATTATCTTATTAAGGTAAACATATATGATTCCAAAAGTCTCTCCTATAAAGCTCTTTATAAAGGACAGTTAAAGGACAGACAGAAAAAAACAAAATTCAAATTATTAAGCCTGTCATCAAATTGAAAAACCTTTTTGTTAGAGGATTTCCCCTGGAAAGAGAAATGTAGAAGAGCCGCAATAACATTAAAAAAAGATAACCAAATAAACCCAATATGGTCAATATAAGGCAGCTTCTATCATTCCTGTCGGGGGAAAAAAAAAAAAAAAAGGGAAAAATATGAAAAATAAGAAAGAAGCTTATTTTATATATTTATTTATTCTTTATACATCCTTTAATTTTTTAGAAATAGAAATATACAGTAAAGTCATTATTCTTAGACAGCTAAAAATTTTCACTAGTTTTGGTCTTTGCAAGCAGGATACACTTCAGTTTTAATTTGCACAAGAAAATCTTAAGGAGCCTTCGAAGCATGGAAAGATTAAGTCACTCCTCCACTTTCTGAATTAGACTTAGCTTGTTTAATCATCAAATAGGGAGCACTAAAAGAGCTACTCAAGCTAAATGGAAAGTCTATGATGAGGAATTCTGGTCATCTCTTTCAAATATTTAGCCAGGAAGACAGCAGAGTGGGTCTATTATTGGTGTTACTACAGGTGTAGTGTAAAACATTACAAATTAATTCACAGGAAATTAGCTCAATGTATGCACAGAAGTATTCAAGCACTCTCTTTAAAAAGCAAATAAATTTTATTTGTAAAGAGAGTAATTTTTAATACGTTGTTTAAGTGCCTCTGCATACCCCAGATCCTAAAAGAAGGGAGAAGCTATTACGTTAATGGAGAAATACATAATTGTCCAAGAAAAAAATACC
Organism: Thryothorus ludovicianus; assembly: GCA_013397245.1. Classification (NCBI taxonomy): domain Eukaryota; kingdom Metazoa; phylum Chordata; class Aves; order Passeriformes; family Certhiidae; genus Thryothorus; species Thryothorus ludovicianus. The sequence continues at coordinate 29,699 of VZTB01010514.1, forward strand.
ATAAAAATGCGTGCAGATATTATAAAAGGTTAGTTTGATTGCAAATTATTGTTAGTATTCTTTAAATTTAGATAATCAGTTTCAAAAATCAAAATGATGGGAAAAAATCCTACTTCACGGAGTTAAACTTGAGTGCTTTGACGTAAATCCTAGCTCATCAAAATGAGAAGACCATTTTAGCCATGTGCAGGTCTATAAGGAAGCCCATCAGAGAGGGTCTAATGCCAAATTTACTCTTTGTACAGAAGAGATATGAAAAGCTTGGCTTGCTGCTAGAAGCAGGAACAATAATTCTTGGGATATCAGGTAGTCCTAGAAAAGAAAGGCATGGAGAAAGACAGTAAACACCAATCCTCTGGTGTTTATCCCACATATTATTTTTATCTTATGTTAAGATTCCTCATCCCTATTGCAAGCTTGATTCTAGTCCTCCTTCTTAGGGACACCTATTGATATGTGTAGAATTATATACAGTTGAGTTTCTTTCTTGTTTGGGTATTTTTTGTGTGGTTTTTGTTTTGTTCATTTGGGTATTTTCAATTTTCATTTTTTGTTTTCTTTCCCTGTTTTGTTTTTCATTGTCACTTCTGAGAAACCTTGTTCTTGCTCTCTTGCAGGGAATTTGTCTGTAGTAGAGGTGAGACAATCTGTCTTATGGCCTACAGTCCCAAAAGAACATGGTAGTTGTAGAAAATGAGCATGAAGGAAGAATATAAACAATCCTACTCCTCACAAATGTGTCCTGAGTCACCCCTTCCTAGGACAGCCAGTGAACAAAGCAGAACACCAAGGAGACATAAGGAAGCCTTGGAGATTTGTGTTTTTCACAAGTTCCTCAGGAAATATTTTTCACAGTTAAAAAGTGTGGTAACTTTTGCTCATCTGAGCACAAAAAGTACAGAAAATGAACGTAACAAGAGACTGTGGTGAGATATATTGGGGATCATGAAAATAAAAATTCAGTGAATATAATTTGCTTGTCATTGCTGGGAAGAAAGAGAAAATTATTTTCTAGATGTCTCCTAGTTAAATCTCTTTTCACTGTTGTGTTCAGTATTTTGAATCAAGATGATTATACTAATAATACAAATATTGACCATCTCTTATTTTGAAAAAAGAAAGTTATATATCTTATACAATAAATGTGTCTGTCTCACAAGGATAAGTTTAAAATAAAAAATTATTCATTTGGCATTTCTCAGGTTGTGTGTTATTTATATGTTCTACTGTTTTTACATCCATAAAATTCTACGAAAACACAAATGGAAATAAAAGTGTATAAATTTTAATTTACCCCCGTTTTCTATTTAAGTGATTTGGCAGTACTGAGATGTCAATTTTCTCGTTGCCAGGGGAATGTAACAAGTCCACAGTTTGTGTAAGGGAATTGGTCCTGTAGATATACTCTACTTAAAAAATTGCTGGTGCCTCCTAATAGAGAGACCAAAATACATTTATCCTGAAATTAAATAGGATGATGATAAATCATAATGAAAGAAAATAGGCCCCCTTTGTATTGTTTTTTAATAAACTTTGTGTTATTATCTAGTTAATTAATTTTAAATCCTCAAATGGATACTAAGTTCAAGTGAACTTTATTTAAAATTTATTCATTCATTTTCATGATGAACACTATGCACGTGAAAATATAAAGACTCTCCTGAGCAGTTTTATTATCAGATAGAATTAAATCTGAAATGTCTCTTTGAAAAATCTTAATTTATAACATAAAATAGTTTTTAAGGTGTACTTGCACATGGACAGGTTTTATGGAAACTTTAGGAACAATAGCTGTCTTTTTCCTCACACAATCATCTACTCTAATCAGTTATGCTGTTGTAACACAAAACACATACTTTATTCAAGCGTTCTCTTGCTTCTGATATCTTATTCTTGCTTTACCTCAAGAAGACTTTTCTTGCTTTCTCCCTTCTTATGATCTTGTGCAAATTGTATTAGGATGAAGTTATGGTCAGCTTAAAGAATAGTTTCACCTGAGTTGTTTTTAGACAGTGCTTTTAAAAGTATTTTATTGAAGACATGAAATATCCAGAGATTAATCCCAAAGGAAACTTGTCATTAGTAGCTCTGGTTTGAGTTAAACTGAGCAGGTATTCATGGGATCATCAGCTGCCACATCTTCAGCACTGCTTCTGCTGGTTGCAGCTTAGTTTTGGTCTTTTCAACAGTTCTGTTAGAAATTCATGCTGTGGTCAGATAAAAGAACCAAATAAATCAATAAGGAAAGCCAAAGTACCACAGCTTTCATCACTGGGGTATTTGATTTTAAAAATATTATCCCCAGTAAACATGCACCTTTGTCAAATTGTTTTCCCAGTTTTACAAATGAGGTTCACCTTTTTTTTTCATGTGACAGAGTTTATGAAATTTTCTATGATAAACATTTTTGAATCGTAAAAATGAAACTAATATTACTTCAGAAAAAGTTTCATGAACTCCGTCAAATTTAAGTATGAATAGAAACAAATATATAGGCTTTGAGGAATTTTACTGGAAAAAATCAATCTCATCTCCCTCCAGGGTTAGGCAGGAGATGAACTCAATTTTACATGGTTGTATTGTGGATTAAGTTCTTACTGGGAGATGTATAATTGTACATAGTTACTTAACCCCTAAATCGTTATACAAGGCACAAAATCATTGATACTCTGTGGATTTATCCTTAAGTCCACAGAATGAGAATAAATAGTTTTGAGATATATTATTTTTTTCCAGTGGGATTTTTATTACCATTTTAAGCAAACTTTGCAGTAATTCCCCTTCTGTTTCTTCCTACTATTTTTTTAATTGTCAAAACAAAATAAAAAAAATTAATGTTTATGACAGCTATGTAACATTTAGTCTTTATATTTTTTTGCTTTTTAAAAACTAATAACAAAGCCGGTATTTCAGTCTTTGTGTTTGGTAACCTTGTATATACACATAACTCAGTACTTGAAAACTCTCAGGGGGTTTTGCTCTCCTAAAATTATATAAAAACAATAAGCAGTTATGTTTAGTAGCTTTTATAGACAATGGAAAATGGGTGTCTCAGAGGTCCCTTTGCATACTGACCAGTCCTCCCTATACATTTGCACTCTAAATAAGATAATGCAGTCTAACTCTGGACTAGATATGAGTATTTTGCTGTTGCTCTAATTCATAATTAGATAGATTATCGGGGCACCTCACTGGGATGGTGAGCATACTCGTGCTCAGCCTGAAGATCACAATATCCTTGATATCTGTTATCTGAAATAACCAATGAACAATTGCTTTGTACTTGCAACTTGAGCATATTCTACTTGCTTATATCTTTTTGTGCTTGGCTAAAGATGTTCCTGCTAAACTAAGAGTGGTCTGTAACAAAACACATGATGCCTTCTCAGAAACCATAGGATATTCATTTTGGCTTTCATCTACCCCTGCAAATGAGTGCAGCCATCCCATGAGTCCTGCAGTGCCTGCAAGTGCTCTGTGGGTGTCCCAGATGGCAGAATAAAATATCAGTAAAAATCACTAGAACATCTACCTTTTAAGAATAAAATCCTATCCTAGGTTCTGTATGTAGGCTACTAACTTTTTGTCTTCAAATTAAAAAGTTATCACTAGTGTATTACTCACCTTGTCTTAAAGGGAGTTATATAAAGGGAGAAGAAGAATCACCCTTTATATCATTATCTGATTAATTAATTTTCAATGTGTTCATGTCTATGAAGTCATCTGAAGAAGTCCAGCTCAGGCTTAGACATCTAGGAAACGATTATACAGTAATGCTTTGCAAAACCTTTATGATTTCATAACCATAATTGTGTTGTTTTAATTATTAATATAAACATTATTGCAAAAGTAATAAACATTAAAAACAAGAAATATCTTGTGTGGCTTTTCTTCCCTAAAAGAAGAGAAAATTCTTTTAATAATTTAACAAATGCACCTATTATTTGTCAATTGCTAGTAAATGTGAGAAAAGTCTATAGAACCTTATCTGGTAAATATTAAATGTTCTCACGTACAAAATTCCCAAATTATTTCTAAAGTGTTCCTGCCATGCCAAGGGTATTGAATACTCTTTACAGTTGCTTCCAACCTAGATCATTCTGTTTCTATTATTCCTTTTAGCAAGTGATTTCCTCCTGCTCTGAATTTGCTATAGTACTATCTCTTTAGGCGTTTCAGATCCCATTAGAAATCATTAGACTCTTGAGAGATGTTAACATCTCACAAACACTATAAACAATGCCTTTTCAAACTTGATTTAAGTTTTTGTGTTCCCTAATTAATGTTTGTGCACCGAGATAAATTAAGAATATAAAAGGGAGAAAAACATTTGAATACATGGCCTTCATAAACAACTTCTTTCAAAATGCTTTGCATCAAAGAGCAAAATTTCTTTTCTTATTTCTTTTCAGCTAAAATAAGTAAATCTCCTAACAACCCTCACTAATAGATAAGACAACATAAAATGAAGGTTAACTTTTAATGAATATTATTTTGTGATAAAATTTGTACACATCATTGAAATATACTAGCATAGAACTTTACCTCCAAAAGCTCGTAAAGGTTTTAAAATTTTAGCAAGGAATCCTGATTTTTTTCCTGCCATTCATAACCTTGATCTTGGCTCATTGAAGGGGATCGGCTTGAATCAAACTTTTAGTCTCTTTACTAGAAAGAAAACCATCATCCTTTCAACAAGGCAGAAGAATTAAACATTAGATAAAGAAGGTAAATTCTGCAATGGTCCTACTCTGTCAGAGCTATAGGGAAGTTTCAACACATTGCTGAATGGTAGATGGCCTCTGGAGACAAGATCTTCAACTTAAAAAATAATCACATTTATATACTCACTTAGCAAGAGCGCAATGCTTATTGTAACAGTAGGATATGGTTGGATTTTTTTTCCCCAAAGCATTACAAAAAAATACTGATGGCTTCATTGAATGTTGAAAAACATGTGTTGTGTTTGTGTAGCTGTGCCCTCAGGTAGTGTGAAAGGACATGCAAGCCCAGCTGCACAGCCTGAAGCTGGCCTCCGGCAGAAGCTGTTAGAACTGCGACCTCTGCACGGCAGGCAATCCCACCAGCAAAAAGGGTAAGTGGGAGCAAGAGAGGGAGGGGCAGTTAATGTCAGAGATTATTTTAAAAGATCTGTTTAAGCTTTTAAGCACACCATATTGTGGAAAAGACGTGAACTAGCTAAGACCTGGGTGAATAAAAAAGGGTTTTATACTGACTGCCAAAAGTAACGTGCTGGAAATCCATAACCAGGAGGAAAGACAGTTCAGAAACAGAAAGGTGTGTTGCAGTTTTCAGAGACAAATGTAGGTTTCATCATTATACAGCACAGGGTAAAGGGACTTGAAACAAAGAGGGAGAGGAATTCTAAATCGTAGTTAAAAATTCCAACAACTTTAGGCTTATCCCTAGACAGAATATTTTGGACATAAGAAGAGTTTATGGTAAAAATATGTAAGCAGATAAAAATATTTTTTTAAATTCTCAAAAAGTAAAGGCTTCTGCTACAACATCATAAAACATTGGTAAAAAATTATCCATGTTTTTTCAATTACCTATAAATATAGTTCTTTTTGTTAGAAATCATCCAACATCTCATGTCTAGTTCTTCTACCAATTCAGTAAATGTATTTCTTATCCGGTTCATCCACACACTCTTCCCTTGTGAACAGTATAGGGGTTTCAATTCATAGGTAAGCAAAAAAGAGGTGAGAATTTATATTGAGCTTATATCAGGTATCATATTTATACATTGAATATCATAAGAGATAATTGACAGGAAGGATTCTGTAGTATCCTTTGTTATGTCACCAAGAAAAAGAGAAAAGCAATTGTGCAGTAAATCTGCACTTCCTCTTGTGAAAAATGCCATGAGATGGGTGGTAGATGGTGACAACAGCTTTCAACAGGTCTCATAAAAGTAATACAGACATTTGGAGGCAGAATGTTGCCTAGGATACATTGCCATCCTTCCACTGCAGTCTGTTGATCTCTGACATTTAGAGAAGTTGAGCTTTTGCCCTTTCAGTTTAATGTATGTATATATTGTCTTTAAAAATTAACTATCCTTAAATATATCAAACATTTTCTCTGAAATTTAAATTACAATTCAAATGTTTGACTTATCGCCAGCAATTTAACACGCTTATTCTTATTGACCATAAATATTAAAATAATTTTATATACTTACTTTTTTTTTCCATTTCTCACTCTTTTTCTTCTCTTTTATTTTATGGTTTTGTGGGGATTTCTTTCTGTAGAGTTTCAGTACTGTGAAGTGCCATATCCAATAAAATTTAAAAAGAAAATCCATGTAGAATCCCCCTATTTAGAAAAATAAAATAAAATTTTAGAGTTATAAACTAAATATCATCTTCTCACTACCTATTTTAAAATAACACAAATGCTTTCATTCTGCATTCCTTTGCAATTATGAAATGAATGAGTTTCAGCATTCACCTTTTCACCAGTTTTGGCACAGAAAAAAATTAAGTTCATGTAATGAACAGAAGTCATTGAATGTCTGAAAATAACAGTTTATTGTCCATTATTCTGATTTTTCTGAAAAATAGTGAAAAGATAAAGAACTAATCTTAGTTCTTACTGATTCTTACTGTCTAATTTATGGTATTTGCTCAGATTTTTACACGTTTCAGGAAAACACCATGCCATGCTACATTTATGATTCATAATCTTGACTTTCATGGGCTAATTTAGGAGCTCAAATTAGCCTAAGCTAGCTAATTCAGGACCTAATTTCATTTAAACATATTACAGTATTAATGAAAAGATAGACACGTTTAGAGAGTGGTTCAGAAGTGTTAGGCATTACTTCAGCTCTAAATTACCCTTCATGTATCAATGATTGCATTCACAGCTTAGCTCCCATTTTCTGCTTCCTAGTTCAGACATTTCAGGTAATATAAATTCAGAGAAATTAGTGTTATAGTTTAAAGCCATTGTACATCAGTGCATCTGGGTTTATTTTCTATGGAAATCAAAATATCAGAGGGAAATGGAATGGTTAAGTCTCACTTATTATGAAGCTGTGATCTGCTCCATTGCTGAAACTAAGAGGTTTCCAAGCCATATTTAAATCAATTCTTTTTTGAAGACTAATTGCTTGGGCTTTGAATACTCCAAAATTTAGTCATTAATATTCATAAAAACTGAGAATATTATCATCAGACATGCTATAATTTATATATATATATATGAAATAGATAGCTACAAAATTTTAAACTGGAAATGTATATTGGTCTACCTCAAATAATAATGTCTACCTCAAACAGCAAAGACCTTTGGATTTTCAAGAAAGTACTGCAGAAGGAAGAAGAGTTCTAGACTACTAACAAGAAACAAAGAGTTTGCACACTTAGGACAATAAAAAAGGATTCTCAATGTGTGGTTATGAACTACTGAGTCACTACCAGTTAAAAAGCTCAGTATTTCATTGTATATAGTGCCATATTGTAATTAAAGGCCATTTAATCCAGATTTTCTTGTAACCAAATCAGATCCTTAAAATACTTGAATAGATTATATTTTAGTTATGTTTAACTGAAAACTGAGAAGATAATATTGCTACTTTCAGTATCAACTGAAAGGCTCCTCTGTCTTTTTCTTTGTTACCATATTACAGAGTATTGATAGGCAGAATACTGCAATAGTCAAACTATTTTATTTTGGCAATGGAAGCACAAAAGATCCTATTATTATAAAATACGGTCTGAAATTAAATAATTTAGGTTTCTCGTTGCAAAATAAGTCCAGTAAAGGAAGTAAGTGGGTTGACAATTTGCTTTAGTCAATATTCTATACAATACAATTGTGTCTGACCAATTTTTAGTCAACAAAACTATTTGGTTTATTTCATTTTACACTGTATCTCTTTGCTTCGTGCTGCTGTTATACCTCTGACTGCTGACAAATTTGTTTAGTCACATTTTACTATGAAGAAGATGCCTGAAGAGAGAAAATCTGTAATAAACTGTCAGAGTATATCTAATCTCATCTTGATTTTATCTATTCTTGGATTTTGTCCACTGGATCATATTGCAAAAATAATCTTTGAATACCAGTGCAAAACAGCCTGTTGCACTGTAAGGGTTTTATGTGCTTTTAAATAATCTACCTCTTTCAGTTTCTCCTGAAGAAATAATGATTTTTACTTCCAAATGATGTTTTATTAGCAGATTAAAAAGGAATAGGATCCAAATTCATTCTAGATTAAATCATCTATTAAATTTGCAATCTGATATTTGAAAGAAAAAGTTAGAGCTGATTAATTACAGTGGGTCTTGTCTAATACTTTGATATTTTGAGGAATATACTAGATCTCCTTATTTTCTAAGGGGATTTTGAATAGTTTTTTGGTTTTCTTTTATAGGATTGTTTGTTTAAGTGGTTGGTTGGTTCTCTTTCTCCCTTCACAAAAAGAATACAAAGGAAGAAAATAATTGTTCTTATGGTATTTTTTCTTCTTTTGTTCAGTGATGTAATGGAAATATTAAATAAAAAAAATGTTTACTTATTTCTTCCTCCTTTCAATTTGATTAATATTAGGATATTTCTATATTAAATATACTAATTCAATAATTCTTAACTATTATTGTGAATGTAGGAAAGACAGGCCAGTAGTGTCCAGAGCAAATTTGCTCCAAAATATATGAATTTTTGTGAATTTGGTGATTTCTTATTTTCTTTGATCTTGGAACTGGCCAACCAACCACTCACAAAAGAACCTCTAAAAGTGATTGATTTTTGTTGCATAGTAGCTCCTTTTCTTTTTAGTTGACAGATAAGTTTTTCTCTCAGTCACATCAGTGAGCTTTCTCTATTCATTGACTAATTTGAACCTTCATCTTATGTTTAATTATCTAATTTTCCTTACATTTGTCTCCATTATATTGAAAGCTTAGGATAAAGGATCACTCATATTCACATGTGAAACTCAAAATTATGTCATGAACAATTTGTTAACTATCTGATTTCATTAACATGGTGCTTTTACCACTTAGACAAACATATTTGGGAACAGTGTGATACTCAGAATAAGAAGTGAAAAGTTTTGACTTAAAGTAGATTTTAATTTGTTTATTTTAGAGGTGTGAGAAATTGTTGTCTAACAGAAATTCAATCGAATGATTCAGGACTTTAGCATGTATTAAGATATACTTATTATTTTGCAGTTTTTGCAGTGGTAGTAAACTGAAAGGTGAAAATTAAAATTTAAATGACACAGCAAAAATAAAAGGTAAGGTATTTTATTCAGACTAAATAGAGAAACACTGGCAGTCCTTTCACCAGCTATAGGTCCTTATCCATCTTTTCTGGTCAGTTTCACAAACAAAAAAAGCCAAGGGATACAGATATATGGCTTAACCTTTCTGTCTCATTTCCTACAACAAGGAGGCTCATTGCTTTTGCCCTTTCTCAGAAAGATACAAGGTTGTAAAACCAAAGTATTTTTATTAACAGGAATTGTTTTCAAGAAAAAATATTTTTTAATTAATCATAAATTAATTTAATGCAGGATTTGCAACACGCCTAAGTTTTGATGAACTCAATTTTTCCTCTGAAATCTCTACAAACTCCCTTTGCAATAACTCTTAAAGGGACCATTGATGCATTGAGAAAAAAATTACCTTTAATAAAGTAAATTATTTTATGGTACTTATTTTTTAATTGGTTGTCACTGAAATAGAATATGAAAAAAATACCTATGAAGTTTGTGCAGTCTGACATTTCTGAACATATCTATATGCTATTTGTAAGTATTGCTTTTTACATTTGGAAACAAACCACCATAAATGTTTATTGACACAAGAAATTGTCATATCTATAGAAATAATAAAGAAATGTGGATTTTTAAAATACTTTTTTTTTCTTAACCTGTATAATACACTCAATAAATTTTCTCTACTATTGTGACATTCAGACCTATCTGATGAAAAATGCAATTCATGCTGGTTCATGTTCATAAATTTAGTCTCTCAGGGTTGACAACACTGTAATGTGGATGTTTCTTTGCAAACGTCATAAATGTTAAATTGAGAAATGATCTAAAGGCAAAGGTCTTCCTTAAAAGCAACTAAAATCAGTATATTATCCTTAATGTAAGGCAGAGAGGACAATTCGTGTTTCAAGTAAGACAGTATCTCTGATAACAAAAGAGAAAATTCCTTTGTGACATCAATAACACGTTTTTAAAAGTTCTGGAAATAAAATATTTGAACCAGTATTGCTTTTAACAAGGTCTGAAAAGCAGGACAGATATTGGTGTGAAATTCTGGGAAGGTAATAGAAAATCATAAAAGAACAAAGGTACAGAGAAGACAAGACATAAGTTTAGCAAACAACTGGAGTCACTGGAGTCTCTTATGATAAGAACAGAAATATGTTTTTGATACAATACTGCGTCATCTAAGAAAATAAGTGCAGAGATATTGCACAACTAGGCATCTAGAAATGGTACCATTCAAGACATTTATCCCAGTTGCAAAGCCGTCAGTATCCCTGTATTTCAGCAATAAGTGGCACCAGGCTCATCTGGCTTTTCCCTCACTACCACACACTGACCAAAGATGGAAGAATAGAAATGCTCTACTACATTTTCCTGCCACAGTACAGAATGCCCAAAAGATGTGGGCTATGAAACATTGCAGAAAAGCAAGTATTCCTTTGTTTGGGTGGGGTTTTCTTTTGTTTTTGTTTTTGATTTTTGGTTTTTGTTTATTTGTTTGTTCCTTTGGTGGAGGTGCTTTTTATTTTATTTTCTTTTTTGTTCTTCTTTGCTTGGATTTTTTTCTTTGGTGAGAGGCTTGTTTTTTGTTTGTTTACTTGTGATTTTTGTAGATTTTAGATGACTCTTCACTAGTTGTTTCACTCTAAGTTTACGATATTTTAATCATTTAGATTTTTTCTGCTTCGACTTCTAGCCATTGACTCTAGATATTTCTGGCTGTTAGAGTGTCAACCTTCCTACATATTTGGTTCTTTGGTAAGTATATATGATCAAATTCTGTAAATACTATTCTAAAAAATATAAAAATTTAAACTTTTTTATCTTTAGAACATGTTTTTAACTGTTTTCATGATACCAATAGTGGTTCTGTAAACACTGTTCAGTTTCTTCTGTATCTGAAAATACAGACAACAATTAAGAATATATAGAAAGTTAAGGATATATTAAGAGTTTCTTCATTAAAGACTACATAATTATGACATAAATATTGAAATATACTAAATAAACCTACTGAACAAGGTTATTATATGTAGGACAATCTCTCTTTTAGGAAGAGGGAGCATGTCAAAGGCTTTTGTTGCCTGAGGCAGGGATCTGTAGGAGCAGACAGAAATGTCTCCTGAGTTATCCTATTTAAAGCTGCCTTGAAGAGCTCTAACTCTAGTTTTGCTTCCTCCTTGCTGCAAGAAAAATATCACATATAGGGGAAAAAAATTTAAAGAGAATACATGTATATCATATATACCTTAGAACCAACTTGGAACTAACATTGTAGTCTGATTTACAGAAGTAAATCTGGATTCCTGTGCTGTCAATTAATACTGTTTAAGTCCTTTCCTCTCTTGCCTAGACTCTGCTTAAATACATGCTGATATCCTTGTCTTTACTTTTATAGCTTCTCCTTCTAAAAGATTCTGGCCTTTGTTTTAGTTCTGCCCTACTTTGATTCCTGATACCAAGACCATTCAGATCCTTTCATTCATTTTGATCTCTACTAGCACTTCCTCAATGCTGATTCTTGACCTTCATATATTTTTTGCAATGTTTTCCCACAAAATACTGTTAGTTATTACATTGTGTTACACAGTGGAGCAGCTATTTTAAAATGAACGTTAAGGACCACCTTCAGATCAGAAATTGAACATATTCTGATAATTTAAATATTGAGGTTTCAGGTAATTGCCATTGAATACTTGAATTTCATTATATATCATATAATTCATGGCACTGGCAAGTCAAATCATACTGGTAGGAAATTGACAGGCATAAGAAAAAATTGTTTGAGAATCCATTTTTTATGGCACATGAGAAAAATAATGATCTAAAATATACTATAAAGCCTTTCCTATCTATTGTTGTCATAGTGTTTGAGAAGAATTTAACCATCTGCTTTTGACATTGTGAAAGTCGCTGCAATCCACTGTACTCTGTTTCCTAAAGAATAAACCGGAAATATTGTATAGCGCTGGAAACTCAGTCATGATATTATGCAAGTTTAAATAAATATCAAATCCACTTCTATATTTTTCTCAATTTCTTTTAACCGTCATAATGGATGTCAAAGAATGTCTAACATCCACCTCTGATTTTACATCAATAGACTCTTTTTGATAGACACAAAAGCATAAACAGATACACAAATAAAAGCCTCTTGGTCTGCACCCCACAAATGGTTTTATATAGAAATTTTAGATAAGACTGAATTAACTTATGTAGAAATAAAATGACCTGTCCAAACGACAAAGAATGCAAACTGTTTTACAGCCAAGGTGCAAAGACACCCACTAATGTCCAGTAAGTTCTTCCCTTTCCCCTTCTTTTTCTAATTGCCATTTTGCCATTATATCCTTTTTTCCCTTTCAGTATTTCCTTGGTCTTCTGTATTTCTTATTTCTAACAATATGAAATACCAAAAAGTTCATCTGGACACCTTATTCATTACAAATTTTCAGCCCAGAGAAATTGATGATTCTTGGCTTCTTTATGACAGAAATTCAAGTACCTTTTTTGTTGTCTCCATCCATTCATTATAGACAAAATTCTTTTCTCACTTCTTCATTAGCAATGATTTGTAGCAGGGAAGTAAAATTATTGGGAAAAATAAACACACATAGACACACAGAGATTGCTCAGAATCCAACTTCATATGCCACAACTCATCACTGAGAACCCAAACCTCCCCTTCTTGTCCTTCTTCACAAAAATTAAAACACTATAGTCAAAGAAGCAGACCTGTTGTCCTTGAGCTTTTTATTTATGTTCTGATTTAGTAGTTTGAAGGATTTCAAACTCACATTGAAATTTAGGAGTAGGATACTTGCAAATCAATTAATCTTTCTAATTGTCAAGGAAACTTCAGAAGCTGAAGATTTAGGTGAAGAATCAAATATCATAAACAGAGCTACAAAAATCTCTTTACATTTTTCCAGACCCTTTATATCACACTAAACCTGATCATCTATGAAATCTAAATAATTTTAACAATTTATGTTAACTAATTATTCAATACGCCCCTTTTCTTGCAGCTCTCCTTCCATCTCCCTCTTTTAAAATATTGTGTCGTTCTATGCCATTCATAGCTGGCTCACCTAAACACAGCAGATTTCATATTTCCACATCAGATTCCACAAAACTACCAGAAGCCATACATATGTGTGTTTTCCCCTTAAACTATGCCTAAATTACTCTACTGGGTAAGAATAACTCAAAATTGTTGCTATTAGGGAAGTTCTGAGAAATAGTGATTTAAACAACTTCTCTGATGCTAGTGCTAGGATGCAAGGTAGTTTAGTGATTCACAACACCTGTCTTCAAGTATATTACTGAACTTGAAGTGCTACATTTATTCACAGTTATAAGAAAACAAAATTATAACAAAAAAAATACTAATTTTTTCAGTATTTTCTATTAATCAAACTCAAGGTGAGCTATTTGATTTTTGTGTTTCTTAATCACACTGAATTCCAGTCACTGGTCTATTAATAGCAAAGGCTTTATTGCTACTTTTATTTCAGTATCTATATTCACTGAGCCATTCTGAAAAAGTCAAAAAAAAACCCCAAATCTCCTAATACAGATATCTTCTTAAATCTGACAAACATGAATAAGTATTTAATGATCTCACGTGTGATTGCACAGAGTTCTTAGCAAATTATAATTTCATAGGATGCATATAATTTCATCTAACATAAAATTTGCTATCCAAGTCTTATTTTCTGGTTACATTCAGAATGAAAAATCCGTTCAGCTTATCTTTAGCAGAATTTTGTGGCAGATATCTTTGTACCTTACTTTATGCCTCTGATTTTGTTTTTCTTCTCTCTTTTTCTTAAGTTTGTATTTGAGTGTGTTTTATTTGAACAGTTTATTTTCTGCTTTTCTTTGATATTTCTTTTTTGCACATGCTATTAAAATTTTAGCAGCATACCTGGAATAGGTTGGACTTGAATTTGCATAACAATATACCTTGCCTCAACTATGACGTTTTAAAAGAAAACAAAATTCTGAGTGCTACATTTTTTCTACATTTCAGCACCCTCCTCTCCATTTCAACAATATCTTCAGTACTTGTCTCAAGTGCATATACTTCTAAAAAGTTTTTAAATTGCAAATGACAAATATAGCCCCATAATAAATTCAAAAGACTTCAAAATTACATCTCAGGTTTTCAGGGATGTTGTTCACAACCTTTGTTCTGAAGGTAGCATCCAAAAGGAAAAAAAAACCCAAACATATAGGCTAAGAAACAAAGTACATTAGTGTACATTAGCAACAACACACTAATGGGGTTGCATAAGTTTCTAGCTGATTTAGGAAAAGGGCAGAGGAATTCTGCATCTGCTCTGAGCACATGTCTGGACGAAGAAATATGAGCTTAGAAATAGCCACTGAAAAAAATCCTTCAAATTCCAAGGCAAAATATTTTGAATAAGCTACAAGTGAGTTAATGAAAAATCACTTTAAATGTCTTTAATTTTCCCATTAATTTATTTTTTTTTTTTTTTCTTTGAATGTCTAGCAAAATGTACATGTATGCAGCACAAACAAATGAAGGTGGGAGGTGGGACTCAGCTCTCTTATTACCCATATCTGTGAGAGACTTCTTAATCAGAATTAGTTTATATTTCTTTTTGGTCAACAGAGAGAAATGGACATCTCTGGAGGATTATTCATTAAGCTTCTTAGATAACTATCTGGGGATTTCTTCATTACTGCAAATTTTATCAATTGATTACTTCTAATTCTCAACATATGAGGATAAAGATCCTGAACCATGCAATGTATGATTGATCCTGGCCTAAGAACTTCATCCATAGCGTATCTCAACATCTTTATAAACACTTGCATTAAAAAAATCTGAAACCAGTTTGGGTTTCAGAATAATTTGGGAACTTTAGAGACAGTTATTGAAGAGATTTTTTTTTTTTTCCAGAAAGCTTTCATCTTCATCCACAGGAATGGCCTTCTTATCCCAGGACGTGGAGAGGACTCACTACCATATTCACAAACCATGGGGTAACCTCGGGACTGGAGACATAGCTGTCCTTCTTCCTTCTCTGCAGGAAATAGAATATATTCAGGGTAAAGGGATCTGCTGTGATGTTCCTACTTGGGTTTTGCACTTTGGCAAGGCAGAAAGGTCTCATTATGGTTCTTTGATGGCAAGGACATCCTGTTAGTGTATTATTTGTCTACTGCTTCCACTTAGAGTAATAATTACTTTTCCTGTCTATTTAAACCTACAGGACTGACAAGAGAGAGGGAGATAAGATTCTTTTCTCTTTTGTAGTTACTTACAGATTGGTGGCAGGAGAGGGTTTCTAAAAAAAGTTCAGTGCTATAGACAGGAAATATTTTGTGAAGAGAAGCAAGACCTTCTTAGGAAAAAACAAACAAAAAAGTTAAATAGGTTAAAGGTCTTTCACCTTCTTTTTCCGGTCAACAAGAGTCTTTTAGATTCCATTTTCTATTCCATCTTATTAATTGCAGCGCACACACCATCAAACAAATAGCAGTTAAGTCAACTGGAAATGAAATCTCAACCTGCCTCACTCTCTTCAGTTATATTTGCCCAAGGAAAAGAAAGTCCGAGAAGCAATTTTTAAAAAATTCCAAAATGGCAATTTTTGTAATAATTAAATAATCTTGAACTCAAATTCATATACTTTTCTATGTTACTTGTCGAAAACACATAATTTCAAATATATAAGACATTGGTTATTCTAGCATCAGACATTCAAAATTATGTAAAAGGGAAAAAAAACCCTACAATACCAGAAAATAACACATAAACCATTTTAGATTAGAAAAGAGAAGAAAAACAGTTTGGCACCTTTTAAGTTTTTGGAAAGATGAGATGTGATTTGAAAAGGTTAATTGGTATCCGGGTTGCTCCTGTTCAAGAAATTGATTAATTTTTATTGTAACTCAGTGAGTTGTTTCACTACCAAACAAATATAAATCTATTATTAAATACTGTAAAATCAACATAAGACAAAGCCTAGCTCTTTCCCGGGCCAACATACATATAGAATACTAGTTTTGTACATTACTGTCAGAGTAGATCTTGTTTATATTAAATAAAATATCTTCAAATATTGAGTTAGTTGTTGAGCTAAATTTTTCAATGGATAACACAAAATAAAGCAGCATATGAAACAGCTTCTGATTCACTACAATAAGCGCCTGTGAACTTGAATCTTGCTATTCCAGAGTTTATAAGGGCTACTATACCAGTTTACTATACTTTTTTAACCTTTCTTTTCCCAATTTATTTGTGTATTTTATTAGCTACAAGAACAGATTATTGTAATTCTCTTTGCTACAGTGTGCTGAGCTCATGTTATCTCCAATTACAGTATGTCCAAACCCCCTCAACTAAACTTTTAGCCTTCAGTGTTAACAGGCAGTCTACTAGTACTACCTCTGAAGACTTAAAGTGGCAGGTTTCATTCAGCTAGAGCTGCAAAATATGAATTCTATTTCTTGAGTCATTAAACAAACTAGATGCTCATATCTGAGCATCTAGTGAGCGTATACCATGCTAGTAATCTTACCCCTCTGTTTAAAATCTGAGAACTATATCTTTAAAATTTGGTATTGTATCTCTTCTTCCTTTTTTTCTGTTATGTTAGGCACTGGATTTGTTTTGTTTTGTATTTGTGAGGGAGTTGTTTGAGTTGTTTTGGTTTTTTGTTTTTTAAAAACTCTCTTTTTCATCTATAATGCAACTGTACTGTATAAACAAGATGGCTTCATTTTTTCCTTTCATTGACATTTTCTGGTTTGTTTTTTTAAATAAAAATTTAAATACTTAGACATAAAATATGAAGCTTATAGTCTCATTATTTACAAGGTCTCAATTAAAATATTAGGTCAGGTTAAAACCTCCTACTGTTTTCAGAAATGCCTTCTTATTTCTATTTATCAGAGTTTTGCAAGATTTCATGTACATGCCTGGAGGGGTCACCAGAC